>JAPDSC010112440.1:0-20414 GCA_026290005.1 Latrodectus geometricus | reverse complement strand
ACCCCTCCATTAAATTTCCACCCACTTTTAAAAACAAAGGTGTAAAAAACCACCACCCCCTTTTAAGAACAATGGTGTCAGAGCCAACCATAAAAAAAACTGAACCCGCACGCAAAAAGTCGCTGACCCGGAAGGGTACCCCCTAAGGAGAGCACCCCCTTTTTCTCTTATGTAAGTTATTCAATAACAAAGGAGAAAATAAATACAATAATTAAGAACATTATGTTATTTTTAAATATTGTATACCATCTGTATTAATATGTAATAATGAACATGAATTAAGCATATATCAAAAGCAACGTACCTTTTTTAGAACCCTCGCCCCCTCTGCTTTTCTCATCTGGGAGTTGGGACCCAGCAACGCTAGCATTTGACGAGGGTATACCCCCGGAATATCATGAAAAGCAGTATGGAAACACTTTAAAGATATTTTTTAATAACCATTGGCTATTAAAAAATTCAAGCTATGTTTTCACAATTGCGTAAGTTATCTTCTAAAGAATGTATGCTGATTGAGGAGTTATCAATTTCCACTTCTATTGCTTTTAAATTTTCACACATAGTTTTAATTCTAAATTTTAATTTGCGAGCTTTCTCACGCAGCTGACGTCTTTTATGCTTCTCTTGAAGAAGTTTTTTTTTCCAAATTAGTAACAGAAGCATTTGATATAGCAATTTCATCGAGAAAGTTTTTAACTCGATCCACAGCGAGTGCAGATGTTGTCTCCATAATGCCTTCCATGATAATGAAATTGCAACGTCTACATAAATGAATTTGTGTCGTAAGCGGAAGTGCGTCACCGTCCACGAAAAAATAAGGACGGACGGCTGAGACGCGACGGATGGGTTAGTCTTTTTTCAACTTTTTTGGGAACGCTTTTGAAGTTGGAACGCTTAGCTCGGGACGCCTGAACTTTTCAAGGACAACAACTCTCGTTTCTCCCTCGCTTTCACTCTCGATAGTATTTTATTCATTTAAAGAAAACTCGTTAGTATGTAAATAAACAGAGATGGAAAATATATACGACTTATTCGGTGATATGATAGCACTCTACGGGGATGTGAACTATAGAATGACTAGTTTAGCAAGAGTATGTCAAAAGTTATTCTTATGCATAGAAGAAGAAGAAACTTATAAATATCAAGAAATTCATTCCTTAATTTTAAAATATGTTATTCAAATGCATCAAATATTGCATGAAGAGAAGAACAAAAATGTTCGGAAAATGGGGTGTGATATTTTATCTAAACTGAACAAACTTCTTTAGATTTTAATGATTTTTAAACCATTAAAATCACTGTTCGAACTGAAACATTTGCGCTGGTTGAGACTTCCCGACATCTTTACTTCCTAAATACACAAAGAAAAGAGGTTTCAAATTATTGAGTTTTAAATAATCTGACGCCATTTTATCACATCTTTGCGGTAAAGATACAAGACAATTAGCCAATTCTACAACTATTCTATTTCCATATCTTGTAGTTATCTGTTTAACTTCAGTAACAGGATATTTTTCATGGATGTTGAGTTCCCTCATTTTCTTGAAAGCCTTTCTTTCTGCTCCATCTTCAAATGAACTGAGTGCGTTTAATTTATTTAATAATTCCATTTTGCGTTTATTATATAAGAAAAAATTTTCATTTCTTTAAATGCGAAAAATTAGGAACTTAACTACACTCATAGCTTTGATTTGTCTCTTTTTTAATGATTCTATCTCCTCTGTATTCAATGTACCTGTAGGTATGTGAATAAGTGACCCATTCTCTAAACGAATTAAAATTTTATCAGTGTGGACCGCAACTTCAGAAATCAGGTATTCCCGGTCCAGTTCTTTATAAATTCTAATATGTAAAGAATTAAGTTTTTCCATTTATTTATGGAGCTAAAAAAATTCTAACTTTTCGATGTGTAAATAGGGTTTTAACTTACATTGTCCTCCTGTCAGTACTGATAAAGTTAAAACATCATTCTGTTTCCCATACACAAATAAAATGATTGATTCTTCATTGACACGTATTTCCTTATCGAGAAGGAGCTCTTTACCTTTCTCAAATCGTATCTTTGGTTTCTCATTCCTGTTGGCACAGGCTAAGAAAATTGTTACCTTCATATACATTTCATGTGGTAGCTTTAAGTTTGAGTCCAAAAGCTTTGAAGTAAATGTATTGAACGGGAAAGTTTTGAAACCATTACCTATAAACTCTACTCCTCGATCTGTGGAAGCACAGAATGTCTTAGTATCAACATAGTATTTATTAGCACAATCTGTATCATATTGAGGTCTTTTCACACCTGAAATTCTTTGATTGTGAGCATAATAATTTTTATTAATTTTATTCCATAGAATACAGTAATAATCAAGATATTTTTTAGTAACAACATCGTTTACCTCTACAGGCTCCTTGACATTTGACACTATTTTATTGTTAGCATCATAACAATCATCTTTTAGAATCAAAGCATTAGTTTCAAAATAATGTTTATTGACACCATCATGCTCAGCTTTTGGATCTGCAAGATTTATAATCTCTCTGTTTTTAGCGTCATAAACACCTTCATGGAGTGTTAACGCATTATTTTCAAAATATCGCCTATTCACAACATTTTTCTCAGACTCGGGATCCTTTACATTATTTATCGTTTTACCTTTCGCATCAAAATTTCCTCGAGGTGAATGCAGTAAACTTTTGCTTTGTAACAGATCAACCACTGTATCTACATAATCCCTAGTTGCAGAATCAGACTGCTCAACCGGATTTAAGAGATTGCTAATTCTTTTTCTTTTTGCGTCGTACTGCTGATCATTTTCTGAAAGAATTAAACTTTTATTGGATAAATCTAGAATGGATGACTTCAAACCCTTCCTACATCTGTCTACATATGTCTTTGTAGTAACGTCATTATTTTCCGTAGGTTCTCCAGCATTCCTCAATATTTTTTCTTCCATATCGTAATTACCATCGTGTGTCAGTTTAAACCCTATTCCTGGAATACCAGGAGGTCCTTCTTTAAGTTCTTCCTCAAAAAGTGGATAATATGCTGTCATTTCTTTATTTTAATACAATTAATTTCAATAGTCTTCCGACTATTAAAATTAAAATACGATACTACATTTATAACTTTAATGTTTTGATCATGGTGATATCTTGGTTCTTTATGTTCAAGTAGCATTTCTTGCGCTCTCGTAAGATGAAGTAGAAAACATAGTTTTTGGTGGTGTTGTTCCTCAACCTCCAGTTGAACTCTATAGTCAGGTTGTTCGTGTCTGTATAATTTTCATGGTGAGCTAGATTGAAGCAAATGATTGGGTATAATTTACCGAAATTGGAATAATTGACCATGCATCCCGTTTCTGAATTAATGGTGTTGAGTCCAGCTTCCAAAAGAGCTGTGTACAGCCGATTGTAATCACCTTTCTCAAAATCCATCATGTAACTTACAGTTGGAACCCTTACATTATTAACCATCAGCCAACATTCCGTCATATCTAAGTTGTCGAATAACATGTTGTTATGTTTTGCATTTTCATATCTTTCAGTGTATTGTGGTATGACGTACAAGGATAATACTTCATCTGAAGTAGCATTTATGGAGTAAGACCCGTTTGAATTCTTTAAGAAAATATTCGACTTGACAATGCTGTGTTGGTTCCAGTTTATTTCCACAGGCTTATCCGATAACCTTAGTTCGTTAAATTTTGCAGCAGCTGAATTCTTGAATCTGACATAAGGAAGCCAAAGCGATAAATCTTCCACTATTACCTTGTAGTCCTTATTTTGCTCATCTGTATACAGCATATTCTGACTGTGATTTCTTTGAAACTCAAACTTGACTTGGAAGCCTGTAATGACCTTTTTGTATTCATTGAAGAAATCAAATACGTATTTTAATGGTATCCATATAGTGACAATTTTGCTATTTTGAGTAAGCTTGCATCTTTCTTTGAATCCTTGATTAAACTCGTCGTTAGTTCCTAATTTTTCAAAAAATTCAGTTATTTTAGTCGCGTCAACCAAAGTCCCATCATACTTCAAGGGTTTTCTGTCCGCTGTATCTGACGTATCTACGTAGAAGAGCATATTGGTAGCTTCCGAAGTAGAATAGTCCGGAGTGAAGTGAATTAGACCTAACACATGTCGCATGAGAGCAGAATAATTAATGTTGGTTTCGATTTCAGTGTTCCCTAATGTAAACCTGTTAGCGTTTATTAAACCTCCTCCATTCACGAGAGCTACATTATCATCCGCTATTGCAGTTCCATTACTGTTAACAATTTTTAGCTTTTGCTGTAAATATCCGTTAGAATATAAGATATTGGAGTTAGTGTCTTGTATAAAGAAATGGTAAGTGGCATTTTCAGTAGAACTATAGCTATTTTCATGCCTCACTTCCCTATACTCGAGACTTTCGATGTCATCATCGTAATAATAATCGGTGTTGTTCAAATCAAATATTTTATTCATTTCGTTCATTTATTATAAAAACAATTTTTTGTGTTACTCTTGAGACACTTCTTAATTTAATAGCTATTCTGCTATTAAATCAAATCTAAAGAAACTTCAGTCCAGCACCATGTTTTTTTCTTCTTTGAGAATATCTCATTCAACTTATCATGGACAAATTGTTTGGCTTTACCTTCTAATGCACTTGGCTGCATTAACATAAGGGCATCTGAAAAGAACCCTCTCCCTTGTATCTTCTTACTCTTCCTTTGAAGTCTATGCTTATTCATTTCTTTATTTAGAGGGCAATAAAATTGTATTGTACTTCTTGCTTATTGAGGGGAATTAAATCACCTCTATGATTCGTTATTCTCATTCTGATTCTGTGAACACTCTCCATCCGAACAGGAAAGAACAGAGGTTTTTCAAATGACTTTATGATTTGACTGCCTGGACGATTAACATTCGTAAAGGAATAGATTACGTTTGAGGAGTGAAAGCCGTTGATGTAGGCTCCCTCCGCGACATCGCAATGTATATAAATGTTATCATTCCCACCGGATAAGTCGGCAATATACTTTCCAATTTGTTCAGACTCTTCATATATTTCAGGTTCGAAACCTAACAGTTTATGCAGGTTTTTGCATTTTGTTAAATCGATCTTATACCCGTCTTTTAACTTGATGGCTATTCTTTGCCGTTCCTCAACTATACCAAATAGAATTGGCGGATCATCCCCAAAAAATTTCAGCATGTAACGGTTCAACCCCTTAACAGTATAATTTCCATCCGGTAGAGACAGCTCTAACCACTGATGGTCATCATAATATGAAAAGGTCTCATCTTTGATATTATCCCAAGAAACGTACATTGAAAAGGACTGAAGAGCAATCTGCTTAAACCTAAATGGTCTGGAATATTCAATTGTAAAGTCTTCTGACTTTTCAGAGTTTTTCGAATCTAATATTAATAACACCATTTATTTATAGAGAACATTTATTTCATTATGGTCACTAGGTTCTTGGGTAAAAGAATACAAGACATCTTCAACAGACTTACCATTGTTTCTTTCACTAATATATTTCATACAAAAGTAACCACATTTGACAGAGGCCGGGTGTTGTAAAAAGCTTGAGTTATAACCTATTTTTTTCCCAGAACTTTGCAGATATTTCTTAATACTCGTAGGAATTTTGTAAACATGTTCTCCAAAAGGATCAAAGTACTCCACGAAATTGTTATTAGGGTCGTTATAGTAACATACCCAGTGTGTACCAGGTCCTGTTGCTATGTCCAAATTAATAATACCGTTCTCGAACCGTCTCATCTTTTTAGGCAACAGATCCGAAGTGAAGACACCCCTAAACCCTCTTTCTTGCTTCATATTGTCTTCAATTACTTCGTTGGATATTCCCAGTTTTGATAGACTCCCTTTCCACGGGGCTTTTTTTGAGCACAACCCGATCCGGAAATTTTATCCAAAGCTTTCTTTGCTCCCCATCCAGCTGCCCCACTTGCGGCACCTAAAGCCAACGCCTTAGCTCCGGCAATTAATGCAGGTAAAAATGGAGCTAGAAAGGGAAGAAAGCCACCTGTTTTCTTGAGTTGTGTCTTGCTAATAGTAATTCTCTTTCCCTTCCCGATTTGAGCTATTTGTGTTGGAGTTAAGTACATGTCATAGTTAGAAGGTTTTGTCCTATCTATTTGTAGAGAAACTTCTTCTCCTTTCTGGTATGCAGATTTTAATTTAGCAATCTGATGATCGCTTAAGTGTATTTTGGTTTTGACGTAGTTACTCATTTATTTAATAAGAAATTTTTATAGTATTCTTTTACTTGTTCGTTGTTTAGAGTTCCTTCTCTTAATAACGCATCCAGTAAATCAACGACTTGAGTGTGCAATTTTTTACTCTTGGATCCATTACATATTTTATCGGTGAATCGAGCCAAAATTTCCAGTTTATCTTCCACTCCTTTACCGAGGTATATTTCTTTTCTTTGTAGGTCCCTCAACCACTCTCGATAATCCTCTAAGGTAATCATATGTTCTCTTAAATAATCAGCTTTAGTTAATAGTTTATCTTCTCTTTCTTCATCCTTTTTGGTCATTCGAGCAATCTGACTCATAACGTTTCCTTTTTGACGAGCCAATTTTAAGTAAGTACTCTTTACTCTATTGATAACTTCCTGCAAAGCATCCTTGGACTCATTGTACAACTTTGAGGGACTTGGAAAATTATTTTTCTCTAAATACTCTACATCCAAATATTTATCAAAATAGAAGATATTTGGAGTCTCTGGAGTCGCTGGAGGCGGTTCAATTGCAAGAGGAATCTTATCAACAGCATCTTTTATAGCCTTAAAATGCTCCTTTCTAGTAACATCTTGTTGTTGAAGTTTCTCGGTCACAGGCTGGTGAAATTCAGACAATGTTCTCTGCAGACCTAATTTTTGTTCAAGATTTTGTTCGTTGTTCTTTCTAATCTCCGCTTGAATCTTAAACACTTTCAGGTCATTCTTAACTTCTTCTCTTAGCTTCTTATTTCGCTCTTTTTGTAAAGCATTCATTTATTAGTAAGCAAATTATTTTTTACTGGAAGCAAATCGGGTTTTACTGGAAGCAAACTATTTTTTACTTGAAGCAAAAAATTTTCACATTAAATAAAGATGATTCCAATTGAAGATTATACCGAACCAGAAGAGTTAGCCGATGCAAATCAGCATTATTTATTACCGAAGCACCCTTTCAGACTTTTGATCGCTGGCGCTTCAGGCACAGGTAAAACGAATTTATTACTGAATTTCATTTATGATTACCTTGAGTTTGATAACTTGTTCATTTGTGCTAAAGACATGTTTGAACCCAAGTACACTAAGCTCAAAGAAAAGTACACAATGTTTGATGGTGTGGATATTAAAGAAATATTAGCAAAGTATCCCAAAAAGAAGAAAAAAATTATGCTCGAGTTATTTGATAAATACGGCAAGAAAGGAACCTTATTTTCCTCGGATACAAAAGACTTTATATCAGTGGACGATCTGGACCCATCTTGTAAAAATGTCGTTGTCTTTGATGACTGTGTGACAGACAAAGACCAGAAGAGTATCGAAGATTTCTTCATCCGAGGTAGGAAGAAGAATGCCTCAATCATTTACCTCTCTCAATCCTATTACAGAACGCCTATTGTTATTAGGAGAAATTGCAACTACTTGATATTTTTTAACCTCCAACAGAGGGAGATTCAACAGATTATAAGGGAGGTAGATGGCAATCTAACGAAAGAAGAGTTCAATCGATTGTACAAAAAGTGCATGCAACAACCATATGATTTTTTTATGCTTGATTTAGTGAATCCAGCCTTGAGATATCGGAAAAAATATTTCATCCCTATAAATAAAGATGGAAGAATACTTACGGGAGAAAATTTACGTGTATAGAAAGAGTTACCACCATTATCATAAGATAAAGATTTCACTATCCATTACAAAGTTCCTTTGCAGTTCATTGGGCTTATCCGCTTTTGCGATGGTACCCTTAGCCGCTCTGAGCTTAAGTGCTGGTATAGTCGAAGTTATCGAAAAGTCCATGAATATCGTCGAAAGGAATGAAGAGTATAAGCAGTCTTACAAGTTTTATAAGCAACTGCTGAATTCATTCAAATCAAACGCATTATCAGAAGAAGAGGTGTACAGCAGAGAGGATGATTTTATCAATAATTCAGTCAACTTACCCAGAGAAAAATACATGAAACAAACCCAACTGAATGGTTATGAGTATGTGAGTAAATAATTTTTTACATATAAATAAATGAAGAAAGGAAAAGGAGTTATAAACTCTGCAATCAATAATTTACCATTTGAAATGCATCTACCTGGTCACCAATTTACAGGGCCAGGAACTCAATTGCTCAAAGGTAAAACTAGGCTAAACCCTGATTTAACATATAAAGAATGGAGTAAGCCCATTAATAGAGTCGATGAAGCTGCATATAAACATGATGTGTGTTACCTAAAAAACAAAGACACCGAAACAAGAAACAAGGTGTGTGACACAAACATGATAAAAGAACTTGAAGATATTCCCAATCCAACTCTCCGGGAAAGGCTAGATAGAGCTGTTGTGAAGCCAATTATCAAAGCAAAGAAGACATTTGGAATGGGTTCAAAAATATACTGCTTAAAATGTAAAACCCACACCGAGACTAAAGACGTGCAGCACACTACCTCAAAAAATGGCAGACCTATGATGAAAGGAATCTGCATGGATTGTGGCTCTAAAAAGAGTCGTTTTTTACCGTTAAAGAGGTAACTGAGGACCCCGAAAAAGTTTATTACGATCCGGAGACTGGATATTGCGGTATAAACGAACTCAGTAGAAAAACAGGTTTAAGTCGAAAAAAAGTCTCAGATTTCTTACATCAACAAGATGTGTACACAAAACACAAACCACTCATCAGTAAGTTTAAAAGAAGGAGAACTTATGTCTCACACATTGATGATCAATGGCAAGCAGATTTAATGTTTGTCTATAAATTTGCGAGGAGTAAGCATAATGATGGAACTAAATATCTACTAACAGTTATTGACTGCTTCAGTAAATATGCATGGGCCATTCCTATTAAAGACAAATCATCAAGCGAAGTGACTCAAGCATTTAAAAAGATCTTCAAAGAGCGGGTTCCGGAAAGGATTCAGACGGATAAAGGCCTAGAATTCGTTGGCCATACCACTCAAGAGCTATTTAAAGAGAAAAATATCCAATGGTTCACAACAGAAAATGTTGAGATAAAAGCGGCAATGATTGAAAGGTTTAACCTAACGCTAGGCAATAAA
Source organism: Latrodectus geometricus (assembly GCA_026290005.1). Taxonomy (NCBI): domain Eukaryota; kingdom Metazoa; phylum Arthropoda; class Arachnida; order Araneae; family Theridiidae; genus Latrodectus; species Latrodectus geometricus. Next base: position 11,139 of record JAPDSC010112440.1, on the reverse strand, counting down.
ATAAAGCTCTACTTATGTCAAAATAACACTGAAAGATATATAGGCGTACTAGACCAATTAGTGAAGAATTACAACAACTCATACCACAGAAGCATAAAGATGACGCCTGTGGAAGCCAGTCTGGATGAAAAGTGTGGAGAGGTGTATCGTAACCTGTTTAAAGAAAAGACCATACGCAAACCTAAATTTCAGGTAGGGGATAAAGTAAGAATATCAATATATAAGTCCACCTTCAGAAGAAGTTACCAAGCGACCTTCACGGAAGAGGTATTTATCATTTCCGAAGTGTTAAAGACCGACCCTATCACCTACAGGGTAAAGGACTTAAGTGATGAAGAAGTGAAAGGTACTTTTTATGATAATGAACTGGTAAAATATGATAAGAAAGACAGCGTGTATAAGATTGAAAAAATAATCAGAAAGAAAGGGGACAAATATCTAGTAAAATGGGTAGGCTATCCTGAGACCAGTTGGATCCATAAAAACGATCTTCTATAAATTTATTTTTAATAGCTGTCATGGCTATTAAAAATTGATCAACCATCACTTATTGGGGTCCAGTTTAAAGCTTCGAAAACGGTTCGACAGATTTCTTCATTCTGCTCAAGTGTTTTCTTCATTTTAGGTAACTTAAGCGGTACCTGAAAATCTCTTTTCCGCAACAGATGAAATAAAATGTATTCTTTGCTGATTAAGTTTTTCCGCTCTGGAAACAATTCTTCATACTTATGGATAAATGTTAAGAATTCAACCAAGATCACATCTTCTAAGGGTATATTAAACCCATTTAACCATTTAGTAAGATTTTTCACTCTGCTTTGACTCCTCTGTTGCATCTTCATCATCAAATACAATTGCTTTCTATCTAGAGGACGTTTATGAGGATTGTATCTCAGCTCTTCATGGCATGTCATACAGACGTAAAATTCATAATCATCTTTTGTTATATATTTGTGCTTACACTCTTGAGTCTTATTTTCCATGGTCTTTGATTTGTCTAGACCAAAGAATATTATTATTTCCATCATTTCGTCTGACATTTATTAATACAAGTCTTCTCTTTAAATAAGAAAAAATACAGAAATCAATTCAGCTTTCAAGGACCGACGAGCCATCCAACTTTTCATCATGTGAATGAACCCCCCCTCAATATTTTAAGCATTTAAAGAGATGCATTTAATTTATAAAGATATAATAAAGATGGAAACCGTTCGGCAGTTGCAAGACTACTGTCGGGAAAATAATATTCGAGGTTACTCGAAACTGAAGAAGTCGGAACTGATTGAGCTCATTCAATACCATAATGGCTTTTCCAGTTTCCATAATGACTTGTTCAACAAGCCGAGGAAGAAGAGGGAGCTTAAAATAAGGTGCTGTGGTAAGTTATATAAGGAGTCTAGCATAAATAAGCACTTGCAAACTAAGGCTCATCAAAACTATAAGCCTAAGAAGGCAACTACTAGTCAGGAGGATCACTTAGAAGATTTCAACAACATGCAGAGACTGCATCACATGACTCACCCCCAACTACGGGAATTTTGTCGAACGCTTGACATTACAGGCTATTCCAAGTTAGGAAGGAAGGTAGATATCATATCATACATAGAAAGAGTGCTATTCAACCGCCACTTCGGGTTTGATTCAGAGCTGTTTTCGGATACGCGCGAGAGAAGGCTATATACCTCCCATGAAGTTGAGACGGCTTATAAATCTCGGTTGAAAACGTATGACATCCAAAACGAGTACAATCTGATGCTTCCCGCAGAATTTTTTGAACAATGTTTCATCGCTAGTCCGGGGTCTCATCACCAAACATCTAAAGAGGCTGCATGGTCTGAAGGTCAATTTCCAGTTCCTTTGCGACTATGAAAAGGGGAAGGATGACTCACTGATAGAAATGGAGAAGAACTTCAAAACAGAAAACGAGGTCGTCTTAGAATCAACTGATTTGGTGACCTTTTACAGATCGGTTATTCAAAAGTTATTGACGGAAATGGAGGAGTTTGTTGCTAGGGGTTCAGGTTGGAAGCTTGTCAGAATTAAAAGCCTTGAGGTGAGGATCAATAAGTACAACCCGCTGAGAGGATCATCCTACATTGATCTACCAAAAGTGATTAAAAGTAAGAAAGCAGTCATAAACGTACAGAATGAGGATAATAAGTGTTTCATGTGGGCAATACTCTCTGCCCTGCACCCAGCGGGAAAAGATGCCCAAAGAGTCACCAAGTATAAACCATATGAGAATGAGCTAAAGTTTGAAGGCATTGAATTTCCTGTAAAAATGGAAGATAGGGTACTCGGAAGGTTTGAAAAGATGAATAGTGTATCAGTGAACGTATATTCATATGAAGAAAAGACCAAAAATAAGGACATATACCCCTTGAGGATAACTCGAAATAAAGCAGATAAACATATCAATTTGCTCTACGTAAAAAACGAAGAAGGCAACAGCCACTATTGCTGGATAAAAGACATGTCAAAATTAATCAGCGCTCAATTAAGTAAACACGAGAAAAGAGTATACCCGTGTGAAAGGTGCCTGCTATTTTATCGCTCTGAGGAAGATCTGCAAAGGCATGAAAAGGATTGTAAGAAAAATCAGGCTGTTAAAATAGCAATGCCTAAGGAAGGTGATTCTTTAAAGTTCAAAAATTATCATAAATCATTACGAGTACCTTTCACGATAAATGCAGATTTTGAGTGTTTAACGAATAAGATGGATACTTGTGTACCTGATGAAAGTGCATCGTACATGCAAAAATACCAAAGGCATGAACCTATGAGTTTTTGCCTTTACATCAAATACAAACATGGAGACTATAAAGCACCCATCGTTTACAGAGGTCCCGATGCCACTAAAGTATTTTATGATACATTAAAGACAGAGGCTCTAAAGATAAAGGGAATTTATGACGAGAAGCAGCCAATCAAGATGACTGTCGAAGATGAAGAGCACTTTCAGAGAACTGATGTATGTCATATCTGCTAGTTGAACATCCGAACAGAGCCATCACCCTATTCAAACGGGGAAAATCCAGACCACGAAAAAGTGAGAGATCATGACCATTTGCTCGACCCGTCAAAATGCGAATCAAACTACAGAGGTCCAGCGCATAACTTGTGCAACTTAATGTATCGAAACCCTTCCTTTATCCCAGTCTTCATCCATAATTTATCCGGATATGATGCACACCTGTTCATAAAGGAACTTGGAGGGGATAATGGAGACATTGACGTTATACCGAACACCGATGAAAAGTACATCTCATTCAGCAAGGAGGTGGGAGCAGAAATGGTGGAGACTGATAAAGGGAAGAAAGTCAAGGTCCCTGGAATAAAATTGAGGTTTATTGATTCATTTCGATTCATGGCCAGCAGCCTCGACAGTCTTGCGAAAAACGTAAAGGAATTTAGGGAGACAGCCAAGTACTTCCCCAAGGACAAGCTAGACTTCGTCACCCGAAAAGGCGTCTACCCATACGATTATATGGACTCGTGGGACAAATGCGAAGAAACCAAGCTGCCTCCACAGGAAGTCTTTTACAACCAATTGAATGAGTCACACATAAAGGATGAGGACTACGAGCACGCCAAAAGGGTATGGCAGGCCTTCAACATTAAGACATTGGGTGAATATTCCGATTTATACGTGAAGACTGATGTGCTGATCTTGACTGATATCATAGAACATTTCAGGGATGTCTGCATAAAAACCTACAAACTGGATCCTGCATGGTACTATACAGCACCGGGACTCTCTTGGGACGCTATGTTAAAGTCCACTCGAGTAAAATTAGAGCTATTAAGTAATTATGATATGGTACTTATGCTTGAAAAAGGCACAAGAGGAGGTGTATCCCAGTGCTGTAACAGATATGGGAGAGCTAATAATAAATATATGAAGGTTTATGATAAAACAAAAGGATCTAATTATCTAATGTATCTCGACGCTAATAACCTATATGGTTGGGCAATGAGTCAATTCTTACCATATGGTGGTTTCAAGTGGGGAAATGCTGATATTGATGTGACCAAAATAGCAGATGATGCGGATAAAGGATACATTCTAGAGTGTGATCTGCAATATCCTGAACACTTGCATAATCTCCACTCAGATTTACCATTAGCCCCTGAGAATAGAATACCCGATGGTTCGAAGCAGTCTAAACTGTTAACAACGCTGTATGATAAAGAGCGCTACGTCCTCCATTACAGGGTTCTAAAACAGTATTTGCAGCTGGGGCTAAAGTTGGAAAAGGTGCATAGAGTGTTGGAGTTCAACCAGTCCAATTGGCTGCAGAAGTATATAGACCTAAACACTCAGATGAGAACCAAGGCAACTAATGATTTCGAAAAGGACTTTTACAAACTCATGAACAACTCCGTGTTCGGGAAGACGATGGAGAACATCAGGAAACGCCTCGACATCAGACTTCAGTGCGACCCCAAGAAAGCCGAAAAGCTTATAGCAAAACCTAACTTTAAAGGGAGAACTATATTCGATGAGAATTTAGTCGCCATACATATGAACAAAACCAAAGTGTGCTTTGATAAGCCCATCTATGTTGGAATGAGTATATTGGATCTATCCAAGCATTTAATGTACGACTTTCATTATAATGTGATGAAACCCAAGTATGGAGAGGATGTTAAACTGTTATATATGGACACGGACAGCTTCATATACGATGTAAAAACGGAGGACTTTTATGAAGATATGAAAGGAATGATTGACTACTTTGACACCTCAGATTATCAGGAAAATAATAGGTATAAGATGCCAAGGGTGAATAAAAAGGTTCTGGGGAAAATGAAGGATGAGCATGCTGGAAAAATTATGGAAGAGTTCGTCGGATTAAGATCAAAAATGTACGCCTGCAAGACTGAAACAGACTTGGTGAAAAAATCCAAAGGGGTCAAGAAGTGCGTTGTGAAAAATAGAATAACCTTCGAGGATTACAAGAACTGCCTATTCAAGCGTGAAGTACAGCACAGAACCATGAATCTCATCAGAAGCACAAAACATGAGATTCATTCCATACATGTAAATAAGATTGCCCTCTCCAGGGAGGATGACAAACGACACATATTACCGGATGGTATTAACACTTTAGCCCTCGGTCACTGCACAATAACAAATGAAGAATAAAGTGTAATGATGAAACATGTGGGGAATATATTTTTTTTAATAGTTTTTGAACTATTAAAAGATAAAGACTTGGGATTCTTCTATTTTATATTCATAAAACAGTTGTTTCCTTTAGCTCTCATCAAGACTCTCAATTATTTTTTGAAACTTATCTTCTAAGTTTCCTAAGCGTTCCATGAATTCTCTCGTTTCAGATGGGGTTATTGATGAAAGTATCATCGATTGAAGCTTCTGAAGTTCTGCTCGAAAGCTATAAATTAATGTGATGCGATTGCATACCTTAATCAAATGGGTTTCCTTTTTATTCATTTCCATTTCTTTGTTTATATATTTGTTGTCTTTAACCGACTCAGCGTCCACGACGTATCTGTTACGTCGCAATAAACTGATCGAAAAGCGGCTCATGACGGCAGGGATACGTCGAAATATACCTGCTCGAAAGCGGCCTGCGACGGCAGAGATACGTCGCAGAGTTTTCACCGAGAGCGGCCGCGACGTATATTTTCACATAGCAGAAACCACTTATTTTTGCTTTCCCCCTAATCGGTGGTTTGATTGATCGGTCTTAATCACTCAAACCCCACTCCTTGGAGACTTTTCTTTGAAAACTAAAACTCAGCCTGAGTTTTACGCCAAATATCTAAAATACTGATTATTTTTTCGCCAAGATTCAACTTTAAAATTTTATAATCTATAAATTTGTTGCTTTAGAAATAAAATGCGAGTTTATACATTATTATTTTTAATTTTAGTTCCTAAGCTAATTGAATTAGGCGATTTTATTACACAAAAATTTTAAATCCATATGTACTTTTAAATTACTAACAAGCTTGCTATCTTTTCTAACTTAAATTTTAATAATTTTCCTGCTTATGCTAATTATCTCTTACATTTTAGTTAATTTAATTCAGTTTTTATTGTTTTTGATGGCATTTTTTTATTGACTAGTTATGACTGAAATAAACAAATAAAATTCGTAAATGGAAATTATTTAATTTCCAGTGAAAGAGCTCATGGCTGTTATAGTAAAATCGTTGTGACGTCCATAATAAATAACATTTACCTTAATGACTAAAACTCATTTAATTTGCGTTTTTTTTTGTGCATTAAGAAAAAATTAACTAATAAGTTTACTCTCTGCATATTGATTTTTATTTCGTTATTACTTTAATTTCTTTTTACATACACTTCAAATGTTGATAATAAAACAGAAGTATCATCCTAAGGCAATAGTATAACATGATTGTCTCATAAGTGTGTAGCCAAGAATATTATACACGTGTTATTTCTTTTTAAGGAAACATTATATTGAAAAAAAAAATCAACACTATTTACTGTTACACCATATAACAAGGGTGTCCAAGACGTCGACCCCGGTCGACTGGTAGACCACGAAGACATTTTAAGTAGTCCACACGACCATCCCGATAATGACCTCGGATATTAACAATTTAATTTATGACTTATTATCAATTTATCACATAGAATCAATGAATTATTTAAAATAAAAATTTACTACAGCCTACGCTTTAAAACCCAAAATAAACTTTGCAAAGATTTACGATTTAAAGATTTATGATTAAAGGTTTAGGATATAAAACATAAAACGGACATGATGAGCGCGATCAAAACATTCAAAAAAACTATGGAAAGGTATGTATCTCAATTAAGAAAACATGAATTGAGAAACTTTAAAAACATGGAGAAAGAGTGCATCCATAATCCAAACCGAGACTTCGAAGATTTCACTTAATACTTATTTTGTTTGAAGAATTTGAAAGAAGATTCGCTGACCTAATTAGCTTGAAATAAATAAATTTTATAATATTTCCATTTAATGGAAATGTCAAAATTGATGGACATTGTCACAATGATGTCACTATGAAAATGTCAACATTGATGGACAGCGTATCTGAAAAAATAGGACATTTAATAGGTATCACATGAGTCAAGGTCGAGGAAGAAATTATTAAATTAAGATGCAATATATTTCTTAAATCGAGAGCATATTTAGTGATACTGATTTTTGGAAAATAATTTCTGAGGAAATGTTTCCAAATATTTACAAATTGATTTTGTATTTCAAATCATACTTTGGATCAAGATATCTTTGAGAATCTGCTTTTCCAACCATGAATAAAAAACAAACATTGGCGCATTTAACAGATGAACATTTAATTTCATGTTTATGGATTGCAATAAGCTCGTACCAGCCACAATATGATAAACTTGTCGCAGATATACAGTGCCACATTTCAACTAAACGAAGTGAATAGGATGGTCACTTTTTGATGTATGAATACTTTGATTATTTTCATCAGTAAATTTTTGTTTTGTAAATATTGATAGTAAGTTTTTTTTTTATTTTTTAAATTACATAATTTACTATTTTTTCTTGTTACCGAAATTAAATATGTACGTTAATTTAGCTCTGCCATTGGTAGACCGCCTTCGATTTTATAAATGTGGAGTAGACCCCGGATCCCAAAAGTTTGGCCACCCCTGCCATATAAAGTCATTATTTTAATATATAAATATTAAAAAGATACTATTTCTTAAACATTTTACGATATTAGAAATTTTCTCGATTAAAAAATAAACTACAATATTTCTGATATTAGCTTTGTTCTGCTGTGAAAATCATTTTATTCTATATATTTTTTTTATTTGCATACATGTAATAATTTTTCTAGATGACGTAACGATAATATTTAATAAAATAATATTCCTTACTAGAAATTTATTGCAGATTTAAAACAAAATAGATTTATGAGGAATATAAATAATCAAAGTTTTAAACAGTAAACTGTTCTGAAGCAAAATAATGGAATTTTATCTTATATTTAAAGATGAGCTAAACTTTTTAAAGCAGAAAATATTTTTAGCTTTTTTATTTTAGAATGTGTGTGAAATGGAATGATCCTATTGAAATAATGTATAAGAGAATCGAAATCATATTAATGCTACAATCTAAGCAATTAAATTTTGAACCTACAGAAAATAATTATTTTATTACAAAATTTATTTTTAAAATAAGCAAATTATTAATACGATAGTTTTACAAATGATTATCTTTAAACGCGATCCATATTAGGTATAAAAGAAATTTTTAAATATAATAATCTTAACCAGAGAATTTCTTGTTGTAAAATGTGGTTATATATTTACTTTACTCTTCTTATTTGAATTAAAAACTAATTTTCATAATTTATCTTTTAAACATAAAATGATATATTCCACATACGAGTTATTGGGTCATTAAAGTCATATTAATGAAAAATATAAATAAATTCATTTAAAATATAATTGAGATACGTTTTAGTTAGGAATGACAGTAAAATAAGTCTCTAATCAATAAAAGAAATAATAAATACACTAAGAAAATTTATATCTCTCAATCAAAATTTTAATTTTAAATTAAGATACTATATTATCTACAAAATCTTTTTAATTAAGAGACTATATAAAAAAGATATAATTTATAAATGTTTTTCATTCACGCGAGCGCATAATATTATGTTGCGAGTGCAGCACCATTTTGTATAAAAATACTTTCTTATAATGAAAGAAGAATTCATGGTATATTGTTATGTATTATTTTACGTGAATTGAAAAGTCAATAGAAAAAAATAGAATATTATCAATTTTTTTCATATAAATCTGGTGCTTTTGCCAAATTAAATAATATTCTTTTGTTTTTATTTTTAATTATATGTATTCATTTAATCCTTACTGTGAATAAATTTCCTTAAACTTTTGCGAACTTAATAATCAAGACAGTTGAATATTGAAGGCTAAAATTATTTTTTCTAAAATTTTTATAAGTATTCGACAAACTATTTCAAACGGATTCTTATATATGTGAGAGGAGTTTGTTTCCAGGGAGAAAACTATTCATGTGTGACTTCCTTTACAATTTAAGCATGTTTCCTGTTAGTCAGGGAAAGAATGAAAGGGGAGAATGTTTACTTAAATGTAAATGAAACTTTCTGATTATTCTAAACAGATGAGAAATTGCTTTCTCGCCATGATTCATTGCTACAAATTAATGATTATGTTCTACTTTTTTAATAACTAAGAACTTACATAACAGATTACATTACATTCAAAAGTATTTTCGGAAATTTAGATCAATAAAAATCATAAGTATAACAAAAATTTATTTCCAGTTAGTTTTTTAAATTTAAAAATTCAAATCTAAAATCTAATGAATCAAATCCTAAAAACAAAGCATAAAAAAAGATTTTAAAATTATATTGTATATAGTTTCCTATTTAAAGAAAAGACAATTTCTTTTTATAAAAATAAAACTGGAATATTTTTTTATGAATGACAATAAAATAAGTCTCTAATCAATTAAAAAAAAAAGAAAAATTTGAAAAGAATATTAACAATTCTCAATTAATAAGATTATTAATAAAGTCTTTTTAATTAGGCAACTTTATATAGTAGAGATATATATAAAGGTTTTGCATTTGTAATACAATAAAATATTACTAATGCAAGAACTTTTCATAAAAATATTTTTATAATGGAGCAATAATAACCTCTTAGCACTTTATTATACATTATATTATGTAAAATTAAATATAAGTCAATAGAAACTCGCTATAAATTTATTAGTTTTTTTCCTACAGAAATTTTGCCAAATAAAGTTGTAAAGATTGTTTTGTTTTTATTTATAATTATACATAAAGGATTCTTTTGTTTTTATTTAAAATTATACATAACGGATTCTTTTGTTTATATTTATAGTTATACATAAAGTACAGTTCATAAACGCTAGATTAATATTTAAAAAATAACTCGAATAATGCACTTGTGAACCAAATATTCCATTTATATTGGAATAAATTAAACGTAACACTTTAAGCTTCTTATTAGTACATGCACTGATATATATTTCAATTCAGATTGACAAATGAAGTTAATTTTCATGTATTGTAGCAAGTGATATTTTATCTAAGGTTGTTCAGTTACGATTAGAAAAAATTAATTTAGCAAATAAATTTGGGCTTTAACGCTTTTGAATAAAAAAAAATAAATAAAAAATTTATCTATGAAAAAAGAGCATAAGTAATATATATTTTTATTTTTGCTAAAAAAAATTAAATAAATTAATAATTTTAATATATTTCTAATTCGTTTAGACTGTTGAATCATATAAACGTATAGTCTAAATCAGCCTTGCTATGTGTGTTGAAAGTACTATAATATTGAAAGAGTTTGAAAAATATTTATTTACTTGCATTAAATAATTATAAAGTTTCTAATAAAAATTAGTTTGTGTTAAGAAAAGTATAATGTGAGAAAATGTATTTTTACTAACATTATTTTATCTTACTGTAATAAAAATTTGAAAAGCTTCTGTGGCTCATTGAAAAAGAGAAATTTCCATTATACCGAAAATAATAAATATACAAGAAAATGTAACAAGCAACTTTCTTATTTAAATTGCGTAAGAAATCTAAAACATCATAATTTGTGGATACCGTTTTTCTTTGAACTTCATATTATTTACCAAGTCAACCTAAAAACACTGAGGAATATCTTCATTTTCAATTACACAAAAAACAGTTATTTACAAATAATTTTTGCTTTTTAAGTTTTATACAAAAATAAAATATACGTTTTCGTTTTAACCACTTCTATTGGGATGTACAATGCCTTCTGGCAAATACATACAACCCTAGATAGGGTAGTTAGTGGTAAGTGACATCCCCTCCCTCTAAATTGAGCGATGTGACAGTTTTCAGGGGGGTAGGAAATATTCCCAATGAGAACGGGAAACAGTCGACGATTTTTGTATAGTTTAGGAAAGTGGCTGTGGAACGAAAAAGTAGTGTATCTGGTTTTAAAGAGGAAACATTTTTCGCAGATTTTTGAAATTTTCTGAGACGCTGAGTCGGTTAAATACTTAAAATACCTCTCTTGCGAAGTTCTGAGAAAAAGGGGGTGCTCTCCTTAGGGGGTACCCTTCCGGGTCAGCG
>JAPDSC010112439.1:0-22376 GCA_026290005.1 Latrodectus geometricus | reverse complement strand
TTTTTTAAACCAATGAAAAATGTAGTCTTCCGCTATTTATAAGCCAATCAATAATCGCCAATTTCCATCGTTATTTTATAACAGTTATTTGTAACTGTTATCAGCGCAAAATATAACAGTTATAACAGATTATTGAAAAATAACTGTTTGGCACATCCCTATATCTAAATAATATTTGAACTGAACTTACAATGATTTAATATTCTTTGAAGTTAACTAAATTTGATTTGTGCTCTTAAATGTAATAGAACTCAGTACTGAAGTGTTAATCTCTAGGTTTTCTACTTGTTTGGATTTGATAAAATGTTTAGCTATTTCAATTCAATAATCATTGAAGACTTAGAATACCATAGCATAACTATTGTTTTTGAATTACTAAATAAAGAATACGTTTCAAAAATTCATGTTTTTGTATTTTGTTTTCTTTTGAATTCTTTTCACCTACTTAGAATTCTTAACTTGAACCGCATGATATAGTTCTTGTGGTTTCAGTTAGACATCATTTAACTTCAGTTCACTTGAAGCGACACAACAATTGAAAAGTGAGGCGATGATCTGCTCGAGCCACTGGATTATCATGTTTTTATAGTTTTGTTTTTCATTTATTAAATTCAAATTTTATTTATCAAAAGTAGTAGTAGTAAAGCTAAAAGCATTATCTTAGATTTGTGTTAAATTATAATAATTTCAAGTAGATTTGTTCTGAGCAGAAAGTGTGCATTATTAGTGCTGGTTTTATTATCTAAATTTAAATTATTGAAAAAATTTTAAAATGGAACATGTGTGGACCAAATTCTTGAGGATTTATTGGTAGGATCCCCTTTAACTAGCCCGATTTGTTTACATTCTGCAATATCGCCAAATCTCGCTCTCCTTGGCAAACCCGAAGGGTTTGCCAAGGAGAGCGAGATTTGGTGAGGAGGTGTGTTCAATGACGTCAAACTGATCCTCCCTAAATAGGGAAGAACAGTTTGACGGGCAACGGTACGGGGATTCTACACAGCAAATTAATTAACTTAAAAAACATTAATTTAATAAATGACTTTTTATCTTTGTTATTGTCAATAATTTATTTTTATGTTATATATTATATATATATATTAAATTTATATATATGCATAAAAAGAATAAAAAAAATTTATTAATACAAAAAGTGTTTTATTAATTAATACATTTTAATTACTAAAATAATTATTCAAAGAATTAAATAAAAAATGCTGAAACATATAAAAAAATAAATAATATTTAAAGTAATATTTAAAATTAATAAAATAATTGTTTAAATAATAAAAAAAGAAATTATATTATTTATTTTTTAATTCATATTATGTATTTAATATTGTAGAATATTTTTTTGTATTTTTAATTTAATTATTATTTATTTCATTAAAATTTAAAATGCAAATATATTATATAATATTTTTATATATTATATGATTGAAAAAATTAATATTTTTTTATAAAAATAAACATTACAAAGACTCGAAATATAATAAAAACATTCAAACTCCTAAAATGATTATTAAAATATTTATTAGATTAATGTCTTGAATTTGAAAATAATTCCAAGTGATGGACTAAAGATTAACTGTGCAAAAATCATTTGTTGTTAAATTTTCAATATACTACTTTTTATTAAGTCATATTAGTATTCTATTATTATGAATCAATTTGGTGAAATAGAAAGCGAATATAAATTTAAATAAAACTTTTTAATAGATATGACAACCTTTTCTTTGAAATTTTTTAAGGCATTCTACAATTCATGAAATTGCCTTTCATCTGATTGCCAATATGAGATTATTGAAGATGTAACATTATTGAATGATGTTCTGCTATTTGTTACACAATTATTAGTTGAATTGCATTTTTCTACTCGAAACTGAACAACCTTAGATAAAATATCATTTGTCATGTATATATATATAAAACAACAAATTATAACTATATTTATGTGTACAAAGTAGCTTAAACTGTTACGTTCAATTTATTCTAATATAAATGGAACATTTGTTTCCATAAGCAAATTCATTACTTGAGTTATTTTTTAAATATTATTATAGTGTAGACAAATTGAAATTTACATACAATTAAATATAAAACAAAATAATCTTTATTATTTAATTTGACAAAAGCGCTATATTTATATGAAGATTGTCATTGATAAAAATTATTCCAATAAACCATGTAAAATCTAATTTAAATTTATATAATAATTCCATTGTTAACTCGTACTATGTATTTATGGAAATTTATTTTTTTAGTTGATAATATAAATCCCTAATTCATTAGTTAATCTGTAAATCACAATTAGTAAAATATTTTTATTAGCGTTTGAGACATGCTAAAATATTAATTAAAATTATTTTAACATATTTTTGTTTTAATGAATTAATTCAAATTTTTCAATGTCTTAAGGACTATCAGAAAAGTCTACATATAATATTTAGCAAAATATTGAAGTATCTTTTTAAACTTTTTATCCAGATATAAAATAAATATTTTAAATAATTTGAATTATATTAATTCAGTCGAAATTATTAGTTGCAGAAAAAATATAATTTATAGGATTTTCGAGTCTTAAAATAGGTTCAAATCATAAGGAAAGGAAAATTCCTAGTTAAAAATAATTTTTCCGTGTGGTTGTGATAAAATTTCTAATTAAACAGTAGGGAAATTAGAAAATTAAAAAAATTACTAATGAAGTGAACATTACATGAAATTCTAGTTCTAAAGTATATTTTCAACTACATACACATATTTTAAATAACCTTCAGATACTTGTTTGTGATCTTTATATTTTTGTCCTTCACTAATGCTAAGTAACATTTTACTTGTATATGAAAAAGCAAAAAACTGGAAGACAAATATATTTGATACTTAAAAAGTTATAAAAATATAACTATGTTAATAATTAATTTTAAATTTATATAAGTAGTATATATCTAATTGTATCACTTAAAATTTGGAATTTGGAATTTTAAGACTTAAAATTTGGGAAGCTATAAATATTATACATCAAAGAGTTTTTATTGCTCACAAAAAGACATTAAATTCAAAAAGTGTCTTGAATTGGACCTCACTAGCAAGAAAAGGGTCCTCAGCTCGTAAACAAGATTATATCTCCTCTGTTGATGACTGCTCGAAGTTATGCAGTAAGGCAATTAAACACAGGAAGTCTGAGGGGAAAGGGCTATTGCAGGCGGGCAATAATTGTTTGAGAATTCCCCAAGTAAAATATTGGTGTGGAGTTTCTTGGACTTATCTTTGTAGGAATGGGAATTGTGAGATGGACCACCCCAAAAAAAAACATCTGTTCAGTGTAGGAATGCTGTAAAGCAATTAAACACAGGAAGTCTGTCGTTTTCTCTAAAAGACTCGGCCACTACAAGTGGACACGTTTCTTTCACGTCACAAGTGGACACGTCATTCACATTTTCTTTCTTTCTTTTTTTTTTCTTTCTCTTTCTAATATTTAGAAAAACATCTTCACCCTATGACATTATGAAGGTAAACAGCTTCAATATCGTGTGATGTGTTTAATTTCATTAAAACATTAATTATCTACTTATATATATTTTTTAATAGAATCAGAAATATTTTCACTGAAGCAAACGATGGAAATTACGATATAGAAAAAAAGAATTTAAGAAATGTAAATGAACCTTTAGAATTAACTGATTCTGCTACAAAATCATATGTGGATAGAATTCATGAACATTTTAAACAAGACGTTATAAATTTATCAGATGCTTCTCTTATTCATTCACAAAATGATAACTATAATGCATAACATAAAAGAATTTGAAATGTGTCAGATCCAAAAGATTTACATGATTCAGCTAATATGAGTTATGTGAATAAAATTGTACAAGAATTAGAACGAAAAAGTCTAATACATTCAGCTCAAGGTAGTTTTGATGCTAAAGATAAAATAATTGGCAATATGAAAGATCCTGTAAACGAAAAAAACGCTGTTAATAAACGCTACTTTGAAAACAATGCTTTAGTTTTAAATAAAAATGTATTTGATGCTAAAAACAAAAGAATAATTAATATCCCAACTCCTACTGATAAATACGATGTGTGTAATAAATATTATGTAGACAGAAAAACACTCATTAATAATAAAAAGAATGATAATATATTAGTACGAGATAATGATGGATTATATGTACCTTCTTTAATTAAAAATGGTATATATAAATTTGGAAATGTAAGACTTCGAATGTTGAAAATCCTGATAAATAAAGACGTCGCAACAAAAGAATATGTCGATTCTCAAAATTTTTATGCTACTATTTAAATTATCAATTGGTAGTGATGGACAATCAAATAAAATAAAACCTTTCTTACATATAGAAAAAATAGATTTTCTTTGAAATCAATTTATAAAATATTTAGATATCAAAATATGTCAATTGAAAAACTTATCTCCAGATGAATTAAAATTAGAAGTATTATCAGATGGTAATCAAAACAATTTAAAGCTCTATATATGCATAAAAAGAATTGACTTTTTAAATCTAAATAAATGGCGCAAATTGATTGGATAGAAGTAGCTAAAAACCCTCTTACTGAGGATTTAATTAGAAATTTTCAAGATACTGTAGATTGGAAATTAATTTCAAAGTATCAAAAATTATCTGAACCTTTTATAATGGAATTTAGAGACTAGGTTAATTGGGAATATATTAGTGCATATCAACCTCTTTCTGAAGCATTTTTAATACTAAACGAAGATTTGGTTTATTGGGATACAATTTCAAGATATCAAACATTAGAAAAATAGAAAAATTAGAAGATCAATAGAAAAATTAGAAGATCATGTAGATTGGAATAATATTTACACATACCAACAGAATTTATCTCCTGAATTTATAATAAGAAATTTACAAAAAGTTAATGATCGCTCTGTAATGATGAAAATACAACTTTCAGATGAAAATTTTTAAAAAATTTATAGACGAATGAAGCAATGGTATCTAGGTAAAAATTGTTTAAAAAAGTAATTTTTTATCTTTTTAAAAAAACACATACGTTGGCTTTTATCTTATCATTATTATTATTTTTTAGTGTTCATTTTTTCATTGGTAGGTCAAATTTTTTTGTTGAAATTTTAAAAGTGAAAAAAAGCTCTATTTTTCATCAAAAACAGCTTAAAAACACTAAAAATACTGAATATTTTAGTGAAAAAGACATAATTTTTGAATGAAAAACACACTTTTTTGTTTAAATTTTAAAAATGAAAAATGCTCCATTTTTACAGTTTTTTTTTATTTTATCAAAAAACAGGTATAAAACTTGCAAAATAAGTCTTATTTTGCAAGAAATATAGCATTTTTAGAGTGTCCTCTAGCCCCCCCCCCCATATACTACTTATAATATTACAAATGCAAAACATTTGCATATTAAAAATTCGAATCTTAATTGAGAATTGTAAATTTTGCCTAGCGTATTTATTCTTTTTTTTTTTTTTTTTAATTGATTAGATTTATTTTACTGTCATTCATACAAAATATTTCAACTATATTTTTTATATTCCAACTATACTTAGATTTGGATGTATTATTTTCCATTTTGAAAATGTTTAAC
Source organism: Latrodectus geometricus (assembly GCA_026290005.1). Lineage (NCBI taxonomy): Eukaryota > Metazoa > Arthropoda > Arachnida > Araneae > Theridiidae > Latrodectus > Latrodectus geometricus. Next base: position 16,781 of record JAPDSC010112439.1, on the reverse strand, counting down.
CTTTTCGTCCCTGCGGTGCAACTGTTGTACCGTAGATTTTTTCCCCCTTTCAAGCGCTCAACTTTCTCTCGCTCAAATTTCTCCTGGCAGTTGAGGGAGATTTAATTGCTGTTCTTTTGTGGCAAAAAGTCATAAAAACTAGGGACTAAAAAAGGAGAATTTTGGATGTAAAACAAATTTATTGGATCTCTTTTTAATCCTCATTTAAAAAATAATAGCCAATAGATTTGTTAATTCATCCTCATTATAGCGATTTTTTCCCTTATAACCAGTTGCTTTTTTTGTCAATTGAAAAAATATTTTGGATGGTTTCACGTCGTATGAGTTTGACTTTGATGATGAAATAAAAAATTGATTGAATGAATACGAAGAATATTTTGTGCACTTGGATTCTAATTGCTGTGATTGAACCTGAATTCAATTATAGTAGATTTCTTAATGACAATAATAATGCAGGTTTCTTTGCATCATTTGATTTTGATTGATATAATGCTAAAATAACATCATACATATTTTCATCATGAAAGGAATTAAACAATAGTCTGTTAATTGTGTCCTTGAATTAAGCAATTTCATATTTATAAGAATTTGAGATTCTCAGTGACGTACGAATTGAAACATCTTGCAATTTTTAACTATAAATAAATTGGTAGGCTGGTAACTGCGTTGGTAAACTATTTCCGAATTTCATAATATCTTGGAAAAAGAGCATGAGTCTTCATTTTTAAAATTGTAATCCCTAACAACATGACTATCTGGTTCAATCATGATCAAAATTTATGGTTTTGAGATTGATATTTATTCAATTTAGGTATCCAACACTTAATAGTTCTTATAAAATTATTTACTTATGAAAAAATATGTTAGAAAAATACCAATTCTAAGGGTTCCGACATCCTTTTCTAATCCGACATTCTTTTTGTCTACATTTTTAATATTAGTTTAAAATATAAACACAATTTTATTTGTAAAAAAAAAAGAAGTTTTTGTTTCCATTTGTTTTAACTTAAACATTCGTTATTCTAGTAAAAATATTGAATTTCTCGTTTAATTCTCATGAAGTAATTTATAATCATTTAAGTGTTTCTGCATTTTTGTTTCCCATTTCTGTAAATTTTTAAAGAGATGTTGGATTTCAAATAAATTATTTTATAAACTTTAAAATTAAATTGATTGGTTTTATCGAAAATATCTCTAAATGTAGTTGATTATACACATGTAATACTTAATAAATTAAAACAAATTTATCATATTTACAATAATCTAAAATTTATCAAAAAACAAGTTAATCTCTTAAATAATCAACTTAAAAATAATGATTTTGCTATTGATTTTATTTTAAAATGTGCAGGAAATAGGGAAACGCTTGTAAAATTGAAGTAATGCATAATTTTTATAACTACAGAAGGGCAACCAAAGGATTGAAGTTCTCATATGAATGCCGAAAACACCTTTCACTTTGATTATACTTTAATTTTTAATCTACATTAAAAAATTTTAACCTACTTTATAACTTCTTATTTTAACTTGTAAAAAACGAGTCATGTTAGGAAGTTGGGGGAAACAAAATCAGAAGTGTTTTTAAGTATTTTTTAAAAAAAGATAGCCTAATATTTAAAATCACTCATTATAAATAGTAATAATATTTTCAACATTTAGTAATTTTAAAAATTAGGATAAAATATATTTTATCAATAAATTATTCAAATATTACATTTACAACACCTCTGTGTTGTGTGATAATAAAATTTAATTGCTTTGAACGGAATTAAATCAAAATAAATGCTTCGACTTTTAACATATTTCTTTTATAGCTCAGCAATATATTTCCTTTAAAATCATGTCAACAATTTGTCTCTTTAATTTATCAATTTCATTTGCCCTTTATTTCATATATATTTTCTACATTTCAATAATTCGTAAAATTTCAATTAATAAATTTTAAATTTAGGATTTAATTTTTAAGTTCTTAAAAAAGTGAAATTAACAATATAATACTTAAGACTGAAATAAATATTTTAAGATTTGTACTCACTCAAAGGATGACAAATTCTTATATTATTCATTTATTTATTTTGATAATCGCTATTCTATTGATGAAAAATTGAAATTTTTTGATTACTCCATCCATTATAAAAATGATAGTAATATTATCAATAGTCATTCTTCTAAGAAATTATAATTTCATGTATTCTCGTTTTTACATTCATATTCTTGACATATACGTTTTGAAAGGATTAAGGCACACTTTGATGTCTAAATTTGATTTATTATTTAAAAATTCTTGCTGTCCTTAAATCTGAACAAAAACTTTCCACTGTAAGTGTTAAATTCACTAAATTTAGTCATCTATCATAGTTAATAAGTCTTGTTTATGGTATTTATAACTCTTTAGACAATATATAATAAGATTGTTTGTAAATATTTTTATACCTGAAAATTAAAATTTACTATTCAATAAATAATACTTTTGCCTTATTTTTAAATAATGATTATATTCTTAAAAGAAAAGATTTATTATTATGATATATATTCCGAATATACGTTATGAAATATATATCACAATTAATTACATGTCGGTTCATTTTAGAGAATATAAATAAACCGGGCGTACTTATTATTTTGACATTGTAAAAAATTCCATATTAAAATTGTTTTTGAATGTTATAAATCTGTTCAAGGAGAAAGAAAATAATTCATTGCGTAAACCTTACTTAATAACCTTAAAAAGTTTTCTAGAAAGGTTCCTTAAAAGATTTTCTAGATTTTAAATCAGAAAAATTGATTTTTGATTTCAAAATGAAATTTATGCATACAACATTACTTTTTTTATTTAAGTTTTATAATTTTTGAAAACTTTGTTATTGTGAGTTATAAGACATGCTCAACATTTAATAATCAACAGTTTGTTGAGTCTTACATAAGCAAAGTGTTACCTAAAGGAATGGGAATTGAAAATAGGGAAAACAATTATTTAATTTCTTCATTTGGTTAATAAACTAGATTTTGTATTATAGCAAATAACTATTATTTATTATTCTCATTGAAGTATGTAGTCAAAAGTATAATATTCAAAAGGTTTTCCTAAATGCAATTGTTTTGATGCAAAAAATTAATTTATTTAACTTAAAATAAAATTGATTAAAGTTTAAAAATAAATTTTTGGATATTTATGTTGACGTAAAATGATACAATATTATGATAAATAAATTAATTTAAAGTCCTCAGGATAAATATTTTTGAAATTTTATCAAATTTTTCTAAATAATAAAAATTATAAAATCATCAATATATCTAAAGGCACCTAAATAATATGATTTTTCATAATATTGTAATAATAGATTTGGAATATCAATTATTGGTTTCTTATTATTAATTACCGACGTATTATTTAATTTTATAATATTTTCTAAAATGATTAAATGAAAACAAATTTATCCAAATTAGTGTTACAGCCTCAGTTAACGTATTGGAGTTTTATTAGATTCTTATGAAATTTATGATTTAATGAAAATAATATTTTTAGTTTTAGATTGTGTTTTTAAGAAAAAACTAAAATTTTTTTGTTAATAGTTATTTTAGCAGAATTGTGTATTTTATGGGTTTTTGAATTTGATATTTCTTCATTTAAAATTTAATTTTCTCTATATATTATAATATATAAAATATTATAGAATACTGTTATTTCGCTGTTCTATAATATATATTATATAATTATTATCTAATTGGGAAATAAAGAATCGAAATGTATTAATAATTTAGTTTTTTGTATTTACAAATGAATGATTCTAATGAAGAAATAAGTCACGAAAACAGGAAATATCAGAATTACATGAAAAAAATGACGTAGAATATTATATCCAATCATATTTTCTCATTACATTATTAACACCGCCTAGATCTTAACGTCATACGCTATACATTCTAGATAAACCAGATTGTAATTGTAATCCCTTCACTTGGCAATCATTTGGCGAGAATAGAGCGGATATTGGCGATATTGCAGAATGTAAACAAATCGGGCTAGTTTAAGGGGATCTCCCCGATTTATTGACTCATCGTAATTTTGTTGTTGCTTAACGGACATATTAATATATGAAGTGTTCAGATAGATAATCTAAATTCAGTATGTCTACAAAAAAACATTGGAAACTACGTAAGTATAATTTATTTTATTACTTTTGTTAAATAATACATTAGGGTTATTACTTTCTTGGAAGTTTTCTTACATAGTTAATACTTCTGAACTTGTATTAAATTTTCCACCTTTATCAATAGTTGTAGTTATTATTTACATTAAAAATGTTAAGTTGAAATTAACTATAATATTCGAATCTTAATACTTAAGATAGTTTAAATTGAAATATTAATAGTGAATCGTAGCATTTAATTAATTATTATGTTTGACTTATTTTTAATAAATGTTTTCATTGCACTTGAAGTTTACCTGAGATTTTGGTTAATTTTCTTTCTTTTTTTGTCATTGTACAGTGCAATTAATTGTAAATTTTTTTTTTTACGCTTTTGGTTTTATCAATACGTTTAACTTCATCAATACGTATAATTTTCATTGCTTTCCAGATTTTTTTTTTTTTTTTTTGCCATTAGAAGGAAAAATTAGCACCTTAAATTGTATTTTTACCTCTGTGGTAATTGTTTAATAAGTCATTAAGCTATCTATCTAATAAACTAATAGTGAGATTTATATACAACCTGTACTTGCATTGAAAATTTCCTAAAGAAGATAGATATTTATGTAATTCATTGGTTTGCTTTGATGTTCTTATTATTAAATTTTTTTTTATATGTAGTAATATTTGCTTTATTTCACACTTAATATCTCTTGATGCACTTAACAATTTATATATTATAAATGATAGTGTCTTTTTTCTTATTCGTAAAATGTGGATTGGATTAATGTAGGAAGATACAGATATTAGCATTTAAAGTAACTTTAAAAACTTTTGAAAAAGTTAAAAATTATTCTGTTTAATGACATCAAATGCCCTGGCATAATAATAATAATTTATCTAAGCTCTTTTTCAGTTATCTACAAATGATTTTTTCAGAATAATTTATCAACTAATATATAAAAATTAATATGTTCTAGGAGAGATAAATGTAATTAGTAAGTTTGAGTCAAAACAGTAGTGTACAGGAATTCATTAATTTATAAATTTAATGAAACTATCACTGAATAATTTTTGCTTTTGAATATTGCGCTTTTAAATATTTCTTTTCAATTTTTTTGATCACTGAGTGTATTCATGACTAAGTGTTAGAATGTTAATTTTACCTCTCGTAAAAATATGTATTTTTTGCATTTCATGCTGCTGTTTTCAAAATCATTTTCTCCAAATTGTCAAGTAAAAGATTCTAAATTATCAAATCTATGATAAACAAAAACAAGTTAAAGATATTAATAAACAAAAATCAAAACAATCCTGAAATAAAAAAATATTTAAATTTCTAAAGGCTTGCATCAAGAATAAAAACTATACAGGATAAAATAGAGAACTTACACTAAAATACAAAGTAGTGAATCAGCTGCACAAAGGCTCTCTTGCTTCCAAATATCAGTCATAGAAGCAATGACTGCAGAGAGCAATACCTGTGTCTGTAAATGTTGAATGTACATTTCTTAGCGTGAACTGCATAAGGGACAATTGGGAGCCTGGAGAATTTTTAAACTTCAAAAAAGTGTAGTTATTAAAAATGTGTTTTGTAGTGCTACCTAGAGGTGTTATTTCATTATATGTTGATTGAGTAAAACTATACTTTAGGGTGCTCCTTTGGCAAACATGGTGATTTTTGTTTGACTATCGTTTTTATTGATGATTTTTGTTGGCACAGAACAATCAATTGCTCTGTTGAAATCAGAATATGATTGGGTTTTGCCCAGCTTGGCAATTAATCGTGATTACAACTTGGTGAGAATCAAAGGGGCATCCTAAAGTATAGTCTAACCGTTGATTGTTTTGTGTTATAAGCATGATGATTTTGTCAGCAATTGTTTTATCCCGACTTTTTGAAAGGAAGCAAATTTTCTAAAACAAAATATGAAGTTATTGAAAAAATCAATGTTATAATTTGTGATTGATCAATAATGTTTGCAAGATAATTTATCATTTAAGTATTTCATTTGAATTAATTGGATATTAATAACTAATCAATAAAGCTATATTTGTGGGAGTAGCAATTGTTTTTAAAGTAACTTTAACTTTATTTCTAACTAACAGGATAGTGGCGAATATCTTATAACAAGGGGAAAAAAAAAACATTTTAAAAGAGCTATTAGGCAAAGGTCAACAACTGAGTAATTTAGTAAATAGCAGTAGTTTTGATAAAATCCAAGAAGCCAGCTTGGGTTTGGCACAGTATTTTGCCAACTTAAATTGCATCACTTCACACACAATATGTATGAAAATGTCAATCTCATTCAAGTTGCCAAACTGCATTTAACTCTTTAAGTGGTCAATTATTTTACTAGAAATGCTTCCAAAAAAGGCATATTTTTTTTATTGCATATAATTAAGTACCATACTTAATAGAATAATAATTTTTTTTTCACTTTTAATGCTTTTTTAAAACATTTTTTATTTTACAAATTTGGACACAAAAACCCCTAAATGTTTGCTTTTTTTAAGTACATTCTGCATGCAATAAAGAATGGCATATTTATTTGTCTCTTCCTCAATTTTACTCATGAATGAATAATCAATGAATGTTTCATAAAATTGTAGAACATCAGAAGTGTCGTCAAATTGTATGTGCACAGAGGGAATATCAGAAAATTTAAATCGAGGAACAGGTGGATTTTTCACATCAACCTTGGCAAAAATTCTTGCAGAACTCAAATCTTCATCAGCACTGAGCTCACTGCACGAGTCATCTGAGGAATAATCCAAATAATTAGAAGAAATATCTGTATCAGAATGTAGTTCATTGTCTATCAAGAAAGTATTTTCGTCATCTATTCCATCCATAATTTCCATAAGATTAACAAGCGCGGCATACAGTAGAAACAAAATTTCCAAGAAAAGTTCCCGGATGAAAAGCATTTCATTTACATGGACAAGCCATGCTATCTGTTGAAAAATAATAATACTAAATAGTCTCTTACAATAATGAAAAATGCGGGCAAACCAGAAAAGGAAAGGAGAAAATATCAATGCCCGTAAGGCGTACGGCCAAACCGGATAAGGCCAATATCGGGTAGCACGTATGCTGTACGGGCAAACTGCTTAAAGGGTTAACAACAAAATGAGATTTTTACGGTTCTCGCCGTTTTCAATTTTCACACTAAGTGTCTGTTTACCAGATACCTATCATTCTCAAACTTAACTTTGATATCATGTGCTATTTGAAATTTCAATTATTTCATTATAATTACTACAGGATCAAATCTTCAAAAACAAAATATTAAAATGAATAACAAAACTTTCATAAAAATTACATCTTGAAAAACTAATATAAAGTATCACACAGTCTACAATGGGTTACTAGTGGACAATAAAACTTAATTAGTTATGTAAATATGAAACACTTTTTATAAAAATTTTCTGATTTTAATTAACTGAACTGTGGCACCCACCTTAAAAACAACTTTAATGATATCTAACTCTGAAGTAAATCAGTCAGTATAACTGAATCTATAACAGAAACAAAATGTAGTTTTATACAAATTCTGATTTTAATTAACCAAGCAGTGAAGCCCACTTTAAAAAACAACCCGGAGTAAATTGGGCAATTAAGGTAAATCTATAGTGTAAACATACATTTTAAAAAAATTTAGGCTTTCGAATTGATCAACATTATCATTCTGTATAAATCTGAATACTTACATGTTAATATTTTGTAAACAAGACTTAATATATAACATAAAATACTACAAGAGCAATATTAGTTAAATACTTAAAGTAACTCACTTAATCATTGCTTGCATATTCATCGGTACTGGGCAGACAATGCAGATTTTATAGCTTCCAAATATTGTATTATGATGTTTTCTGAATGATTATACCACCATATTTTGTGAGGTATGAATCAAATTGTATTCATTATCGAACTTTTCAAAACAAATGCAAATTCAATTTATTATCGTCCATACCAATCTTCACTAGCTACACACAAATACTAAAATTCAAATATTATACTAAAAACAATTTGAAAATAAATTTCACTTAAAAAACTCCAAATAAAAAAATTCACTGCTTACTCACGGTAACCCAGTTTGACATATTTTATTACTGAGGACAATAGGAATAAGTCACAAAAAATTAAAAATCTCAATATGGCATCTAAACATATCTACCAAATCTCACCAAATCAAAAATGACAGACTGCAAAATTTATCGCCCTCCCAATTAAATATCAGCAACCATTGCCAATGTCACCAAATGCACCATGTTACATATACTAGAATTCAACCACAGGGCCAAGCACTGCACAGTCATTTCTCCAACTGTAAATTGTGTCACTTCACAAAATATATGGTTTTCAAAATCCCAATCACATTCAAACTTTAACTTTGTATATTGCAATCTTGCAGCATTCTAAAAATTTTTGAATATTATAAAATAACTTATTAATAAAGTAATTATTTATTGCAAAAGTATATATAAATTTATTACAAAAGTACTAAAATACTAATAACTGAAAACTAATTTCGCAAAGATTGCATATAAAAAAACAAGCATAAGCTTAATATCACACAGTCTACAGCAGAAGATAACTGAGCAATACAGCTAAATATACAAGATAAATAACCTAATTTTTATGAATACACAGATTTTAATTAAGGAATTAATAAAGTAGTATTCACCTAATCAATACTAGCAAAAGAATTAAAAGGAATGTGTACTTTTTTTTTTTTTTTTTTTTTTTATCATCCATACGTTCCATTTTCCATACACTTATACTAAAATTCAAATTTTTTAGTTTGATATACATTAAAAAATATAACCTCAAACATTTCAATTTAATATGTTTCAAAACAAAATTTAACTTCAAACAAATTTCCATTTGATATACACTTTAAAAAACAAGATGTAATTTCTAATACTTAAATTTCAGTTCACACTTTCAATATGAAACAAGTTCAAAAACTTAAATTTCAATCATAAATAAAATAAATTAATCAAGGATTACTAAAATTTCGAACAAATTACATGCAATCTCACAACAGAATGTGTGTAATTTCTTTGAATTGTATCATAAAATTGAAATAAAACAGTTTGGCACAGTAAACCAATTTTGTGATTTATTTCCAAGCAGTCTCCTAGAATTTATCCTTAGTTTTTAATAAACTGAGCAATGCATATGCATTTAAAATATTCTATTTAGTGCAATAAGTCTGGTTTGAACCTCCAGGCGATAACAATGAATAACATAAGCAGCTTTGATTTTCAAAATATTAGATTTAATCAAGCTTTTTTTATGATTTAACAAAACATTTAAAATATTTCTATATTATATGTAATAAATTAATTCAAAATTGCAAATTTGAGTCAACCAGTAAATTGAAAATACAAATATGACATTAGGTAGATATTTTTAATCTCTCAATTCTACTTTCTTACTTTCCTCCTTCCCCAAGTTAGAAACAAAATACAAATATTCAATTTTTTACCATCCGTTTTTCTTAGTTATAACATACAAATCCTCTAAGTTTGGCGTATTTGGTAATTATACCAGTGATAGGATTAACTCAAATGGGATTTTAAAATAAATAGGCATCCTTTCTTTAAAAATCCTATTGAAATAAATCTTACCACTAGACTATTTCAGGGCTAATTTTTTTTTTTCACTGCTCCTTTGGTAAGCTGAAAATTATGTTTAAAAAATAGCAACTGAAGAACAATACACAGAAACTCTGTGAAGATAGAAATGTATTGTCGGATGTAAAGTTACCTGTAAGTAAAACCCTTATTTCTGCCCAAAATGCAAAAACTTGTTTTCAGTACTATCAGGAAAATAGTGGATATATCTGAAGATATGAAATTAGTAATCTGATCGAATAAATCTTGCTACACCATATTTTGAATTGATAGGATATGTTGATTTTGATATAAAAAAACCCCACTTCTATCATCTATCTTATCTTACTTACATTGCACAAGGGGCTGGTATGAGAATCATGATGTGAGGCATGTTCTGATATAGAAGTGCTGCCGTGCTATTCCTTGTGAGTAAATATCTATGAGATAACTAGATATATTGTAGATTGATTATGTATGAAAAAAATAATCTTGCACTATAGAATTTTTACTTTGATTGCCCCAGATATTTCATGGATGGTAATATACATGGTGCTAGAAGTGTTCAAAGTTAATTTGCTGAAAATCACTGACTTCTGACACATTTTTTAACAATTTTGTATCCTGATTCTTAACCCCATGTGGGCTATGGCAGAAATACTCATCTTACAACTTTTTTTCTTTCATCTAATTTACAACATCAAAAGAGCTATGTAATCAATGTGTGGTATTTTCTTGGTATAAATGCATTCTAAAAACCTGTGTTCAAGATTACAAATAAGCTAATACACATGAAAAAGCTAGTTCAATAAAATATGGATCTTTGGTTTCTAAATCATTTATGTAAACAAAAGTATGTAAAGTTGTGAACAAAAAGCATGTTCAACATATCACTTGTCATTACCCAAGATGGACTTCACTAAATTTTTAAGGGAAAAATTCTATGTGGAAACAGATTTTTTTGATGCTGTATTAAAAACAATTTTGGAGATATAAAGAAACAAATATGCATTTGAAGCACTTAATAGTTAACATGAACATAGTTATTACTTAAGAAATAATAAAATTGTTTACTAAATTCAATAGAAATTTGTACACAATTTACTTTTTTGGAAAATTAGTTCTAAATTCCCTTTTTTTTTCATTGATTTCATCATTGTTTAGATTTCATTAGGAAGCAATCTCTAGCATATATTACAGAAATAGCAATTTGATTTTCACATGCAAGCTATCGAAACAAGCCCAAATTATTGGATTAGAACTATCTCATGTGTAATTTGTAGTTTCTGTATTTCCAGAATTGTTTTTAATTCAACATCAAAAAGCTATTTCCCATAGGAATTTTTCTTTATAAATTTTGTTAAGTCCATCATAAATTATGACAAGCCATATGTCAAATATGTTTTTTGTTTACAACTTTACATACTTTTGTTTGTATATATACATAGTGACCAATGATTTTGAAACCCAATATCAATATTTTATCATACCAACTTTTTCGTAGATATTAGCTTATTTGTTTGAACCCTGAAATTTAATTAAATAAAAGGATAATTCAAGATGGAAATGTTTTTGCCAAACTCAAAATCACTAACATTAAAATTAACTATATATATTTAGAGTTTTTAATTTAATTGCTTTGAATTACATTAATGTGCTTTGCTCTTAATTAAACCATTTTCTTTAATTATATATTTTTTAAATCAAAATTATTTCAATAGTGATTTTTAGGTTACATCTTTAAATGATTTCCCTTTTTCAAATACTTTTGTTTTACTGGTAATAATTGGTATTTTTCATGTCTAATTATATTTTTTTTATTGAAAATAATTTTTATACATTACAAAATTAATTGGAATCTATGTAAATAAGTCTGAAGAGTTTTCTATATCTGGAGTTTCTGTTTATATTTATCATACTGTATTTTCTGGTGAACAATTTTTTATCAACTATTCAGTTGCAGTAATAAATATGTATGAATTTTCTGTATGTTCAAAAATTAAACTTTTTAAAAATACTTGTATTTATTTTTTTATAATTTTGAACCAAATAAACTATGACAAATTGGCATCTCAACAGTTGATGATCTGGCCTTTGGTTCAAAAATTCGTAGGTTCAAATCCCATCTTGGGCTTAGGTGTTTTTGTGTTTTGGAATCCACTGAAAACTATGACCTTATCTAATGAGTACTTGTAAACAAAAAAGAACTATAGATTGACAAGTAAACTGTTTTAAAGAAGGCAAAAGAATCAGGCTTAATTAGTCAAGAAAAAAATTGAATCGTGTTGAAAATTTTAATTCCTGATAAATTATTTTAATGTTTGTAGGGGTTTATTTTTGATTAATTTTCTTTCTAATTCTCTTATTTCTCATGCAAATTATATTTACTACTGTTCAATTGGTCATATGATAGAAATTATCACTACAATAAACTTTTATGAATACAGGTTGATCAAAATGGAATTATTAATTGTGAGAGAAGAAAATATTATAAATGAAACATAAAATGCATATTTCTATATCGATTAAGGCAATCTATATTATATATTTATAGATTATTGCATGTGTCATAAATTATGGAATATCTAGAAATATTTTTTATATAATAATGCCAATATTAATCAATATTTTTATTTATTCATTTCCTTACTCAAAAATGCATAAGAAAAGTGATGTAGAGCTTGATTTATTTATGTGAATAAAGTTTCATTTGATATTTCATAAATATCATGCTTTTTTATATAAATTATATTTTTCTAATTGGAGGCATATAGTACTTTTTTACTTGGTGAGGTTTCTTGAAAAATTCAAATTTGTCAGCAAGTTTTATTCCTTAATTCACTAACAATAATTGAATTATATTTCAAAATATCTCTGCTATTGTTTGAGCCAGTCAACATTTTTTAAATTGTGAGTGTTCTTAAATTTGATATTGCTGTACTTATAAATTTTAAAATATTTTGGATATTTTATATATTTTTTATATTAGAAATATTTTGTAAATTTTTGTGGCACAATTGAATATTTGAAGCAGCTGCTCATCAACTTGGTAAGCATTTCCAGACTTTTGAATCTGAAAATATTTCATGTTCTATTTTTCACATCTCAAATTTCTGTGTTTATTTCTGTTGTTCAATTTGTATTTATTCATAAAAGTTTTTTTTTTCTAAGTAGAAAATAAGATCCTCCCCCCCCCCTTTTTTTTTTATCCAATTTAAAGAATTTTGCCTCTAATTCTGAAACTTCTTGGTGGTAAAGTTTTTACTCAAAATATTTATTTTAAGTACTTTTTACAACATACTTTTAATAGGACTAGTCCTTCATATGCTGTCACTATATGGATATTTTATTCACTTTGCTTATATTTATTGAAGAAAATTTGAAATACTATATTATAATGTATGTAATAATTTGATAGCACATTTAATCATGTCTTGTGTATAAATATGTGAATTTCCTTCATGAACTTAAAACTTTTATGTATAGGGATTCTTTTTGATATATTTCTTATTTGGTGTAGAAAATTGATTTAAGTGCTTTATTTTACAAATTAAGATTTTCTGTAAACAAAATAGCAATTTTACTAGATGAGTGACATTGAAGTAAATGCACTGTAGAATATGTGATAGTATATATTTGATTTTCATAGTGGATGAGTTATAGATTTCTGGAAAATGACAGAGAGTATAAATTTTTCTTCCTTTCTTCTGAGATGATGACTAATTGTGGTCCACCATATAAATAGGTTTGTGGGTAATGCTACTGGTCTGATGTTTGGTTCACAGGTGCCCACCCTGTAATAATAAATGAGTAACTGTATCTGATCTTGTGTTGTGGCATAGGGTTAGTCACACTTTGCCTGCTGTTAGAAAAAAATGTTGAGACTATATACTAACCATTTGTGTAATAGATTAAATATCACCATACCATTAAATGCCTTATAATTTTTTATCACAATTGTGTGATGGGGCAAGTGCTCAAACCGACATTCTTTCCACGACAAGTATCGGATAAAACAAATATCTTATCTTTATAGCTTACACTCTCTTTTCTTATGAGTAATCTTTCATTGGGTTTTTAAAAGTTAAACAATATTGAATCCTTTACCAATCCAGAGTCTGTTATGTTCAAGTATCACTGTGTATATGAGAACAAACATTGGTAATTCATGCCAAAATTATTTATTAATTTATATAGGTGTCATAGTTTTACTGTAATTTATAACTTTATTATTTTTTTTTAAATTTATGCAAATACTTTTATTTATGTATTTGAGCAGTCTTTAATTTAGTTAATTCTATTCTATGCTTGATAATGAAACAAATTAAGTGTCATTTTTGATTCGCATTTTGATTTGTTCTTTAATTATGTAACTATTAACTGACAATATTCCCACAGCAATCTTTTCATTGATTAGTTATTCCAATATAAAGCTTATAATTAACTAGCTGTACCCGCCGGCGTTGCCCGTGCATTTAGAAAATGCAGATAAGTGAATAGCGCAGGAATAGTAGTGTAGGACACGTAGACTGTCTCTCTCTCTTCCCCCCCCCCCACACACACAACATTCCCCGTCGATAAAAAGGAACAATATATCCTAAATATTTTAAACGGAAAATTTTCCAAAAGATGGTCGCCAGAATTGTTTCTCAAAAGGAGCTGGTACAACCCCGGAATCAGCTATCGGCGAGCAGCGATCTCGAGAAGAAGTTTTATAAATAATTTTTTTTAAATTTTTCTAATTCAAAAATCGAAAATCGGGCTTCGAGGTCTGGTGGCCAGCCCCCTTGTGCTTCCGTGTAAAAAATTCCAGGTCCCTGCGTGCGATAGATTTGGCTGGAGAGCTCGGTCAGACAAACGGACAGACACATTACACTTGCTTTTATTATTATAGATTGATGAAAATATTTAATTATTTTTAATGAATTGAAATTATTAAATATCTCCTGAAAAAAACAAGTTGATGAATATTTATAAAAAAAAATGAACTATATAAATAAATTAAGTTATTCTGTAAGAAAATTCATTATGAAATTAAAAAAAAAAATCGGGGAAATATGTCTATTTAATTTTATAATCAAATTATAGATTTTTGTTAAATATAAAGTTTCAACTAGAAAAGGCATTTGCTTTCAAGAATTAAAATATGTCTTAAGGTTGAAATGCGCTTGAGTCAGGCTCGCATTGTTATTATGTATGCTGGAAACTGTTATGGCAATTTTATGTAATTATTAAAACTTAAAAATTTTTTATTTTTTTTAAAAGGAACAAAATAAGAGAGTTGTCATTTTTTATTCGCATTTCAATTTGTTTTAATTATGTGCAGAAAAATTGATGAGAATTAACATTCTAGAAAGGGCAATCAACACCTGGAAAAGATTCTTAAAATGTTTTTGAATGGCATTAACTTTTAATTTAGTTTTGAATAAGCTAAAAATAAATGTAAATAAGATTTTTTTTATTATTAAAATTTAGAATAAGATATAAAATTGCTTCAAAATTTTATACTTTCAACCTAATCATATTATGCAGGGATTTATGGGAAAAATTTGAGTTTTCTTAATGGTTATTTGCATCTGTGTGTGTGCTCATTTTTACTTAATTCAAAATCATTTTTCCTAATCTCTAAAAAACTATCATTTTTAAAATCTAATAAACATATCAAAACTATATTGTATATTAATATTATGAAATATGTGTATCTAAATTTTCATTTAGATATCTTTTATTAATTTTGCTAATCTGAACAGAACAGAAAATATTAAAATAAACAGAAAATATTAAAATTAACACTCTTAAAATACTATCAAAGATTTATTTTTGGAATGACCTATGTAGTTTACTTTTTTATGTTAGCAACGCATTGAAAACAGACACGCACACCTATTCAAAATATCAAATGTATTTCATTTTTCAAATTTTAAATTTTCATCTTTTGATAAACATTTTGTTTTTCCATTACCATTTTTCTTATTAAGATCAGTTTTCAATCTCTTAGCATGTAGGCATGCATTATAAAACAGCAATAACTTTTTTTGTGAAATTTATTTTAATTTATAAGTATTATGAGTAACTCTTTGTATTTAAATATCCAGGATACTTCGCAACTATTCTTTCTTAGTTATTTTTTTTTTTTTTTTAAATTGTGGACCGATTCGTTTGTATAGTTTTTCATTGTATATTATTAAAACTTGGTAATACTGTAATATTTCCCTCGGTCAAAATAATTGAATGATGCTGATATTTTCGTTTACTTGATTTGTGATCTCTTGCAGAAGAATTCCTTGCTCATGCAGCGAATGTCAATTGTCTGGCATTCGGCCGAAAGTCTGGACGAGTTCTCGTCACGGGTGGTGACGACAAAAAAGTCAATCTGTGGGCTGTTGGAAAACCTAACTGCATTTTGGTATGTGCACTTATTTTTAAACTTTTTCTTAAATACTTTTGAGATAATTTTGCATTGGATATTACAATAATTAAGTCGGAAATAGATAAAACTTTTTTTCTATGAATGGCCAATGGTTTCCTTTTCAGTGGGTCCCAGCGCCAAATACTCTTAGCGCATAATACCTAAAATACTCAGTAGTAATAATGGGGAAAAATCAAATAATAAGTACATCATAAATATATGGAAAATATACAAAAAGTAATAAATTAAATAGTTGTAAATCTACGATTTTTTATGCCTTTTTATTTCATTCTAATAATTTGCGAGTGGGCAAGTCAAATTTTGAAAACTACAATATATGTGGATCGTGGACTGTCAATTTTTCAACAGATATTTATCATAATTCAATTATATGAATTATTTCATAAAAAAATAATTAATATTTCAGGTTTAGACACCATGTACCACGTGAATGACCTTTGTGATCTTAAAAAAATAAACACATAATCGCAATTAAAAAAGTTGAAATTTAAAATTCATTATTGACAAAAATATACTAAATAAAGTTACAACGCATCACATGCGACCGATGAAAAATTATTTGTTTTGAAATGAAAATTTTCTGGTTTTAGACA
>JAPDSC010112401.1:230788-291453 GCA_026290005.1 Latrodectus geometricus | reverse complement strand
ATTGCTTAAAAACAATGATAGTGCACATTATTTAATACTAAAATTTAAAAACACGCTTAATATGGCTGTTATATGAATGTCTAAATATGTGTCAAATCACGTCCAATATGTGCCAGATTACGGCCAATATGTGCCAAATCACGTCTAATATGTGCCATATTACGGCCAATATGTGCCAAATCACGTCCAATATGTACCAGATCACGGTCAATATGTGCCAAATCACGTCCAATATGTGCCAAATCACGTCCGCCTCGGAGGTCTATGGGACGACCTACGTACGTGTTACTTCCGGACATTGGTACGTGCGGAGAATGTCCGTAAGACTTCGCTGCACCCCTACCGGACGTCCTCTTACGTCCAGGTGGACGTAAGAGGACGTTCTCCGAACATCCTGAGGACCACTGTTTGAAATCTGGGTTGTGATACGAATTCTCGCGGTCGTCAGATAGAGCAGTTAATTTCTGATAACTGTCTCTGTCTGATAAATACCGACGAGAAAACATATTTCCACACACCCACAAGAACATTTCATTCTTTCGATCTCGCCATTTGTACACCCTCACTTCTGCCATTGTTAAATTTAACAGTGGGAAATGATCTGCATAATAGCGATCATTTCCCTCTCGCCATCTCCCAGGCTGGAGGTACTAGTGTAGAACAACGTCTACCTACGTACGTGTACAGTCGGGCAGATTGGCCTTTATTAACACAATTGGCAGTTGTTGATGATAATATGGTCATGATCGATGATATTGATAATGCCGTTCAAAAAGTAACCGAAACAATTATAAGTGCAGCTGATACTTCTATATCTAAAAGTTCTTCTATAACAAAAAGGCGTTGCAAACCATGGTGGAACCAAGAATGTCAACAAACTTATAAAAAACAAAGGAAGTTATGGGGTCTATTCCGGAGGTACCCCACAACGGAGAAACTTATTGCCTTTAAGAGAGCAAAAGCTATAGTTCGCTGAGCCCGTCGTAGAAGTAAGAGGGAATCATGGTCTCGCTATGTTTTTTCAATTACATCTTCCACATCCAGTAAGCAGTTATGGAGAAAAGTAAAAGCAGCCAATGGCATCTACACGGAATTTTC
The DNA here is from genome assembly GCA_026290005.1 of Latrodectus geometricus. NCBI lineage: Eukaryota > Metazoa > Arthropoda > Arachnida > Araneae > Theridiidae > Latrodectus > Latrodectus geometricus. The sequence continues at coordinate 290,355 of JAPDSC010112401.1, read as the reverse complement.
AATTCCTGTTTTGAAAACCGGAGCTGCTATATACTCTTCTCCTTCAGACATTGCTAACGTCTTTGGTGAAACATTTGCTAGCGTTTCCAGCTCTGACTCTTACAGTCCTTCGTTTTTAAGGAGAAAGAGTCGAGCTGAGCAAACATTAATCCGTTTCAACCATAGACAAGCTTTGCCATATAACTGCGAATTTCGGATGTTGGAATTGAAGCGAGCATTACAGCAGGCTAACAATACCAGCCCAGGACCAGACGGAATCAGCCATCAAATGCTTCGACATTTAAGTCCAGATTCCCTGTTGAACTTATTGAATTTGTTCAATAGGATCTGGACTGAAAATGAATATCCATCACTCTGGAGCGAAGCAATAGTGATTCCGGTCCTTAAGCCTGGTAAGGATCCTTCAGAACCTTCACATTACCGACCAATAGCTCTGACGAGTTGCCTTTGTAAAACTCTCGAACGCATGGTCAACGCCCGTCTCGTATATGTCTTAGAAAAAAATAAATGTATACACATTAATCAGAGTGGATTTCGTAAAGGGAGATCCACTCTTGATAATATTACATATTTGGAGACCCAAATTCGCCATGCATTTGTGCGAAGGAATCATCTGGTCTCCATTTTCTTTGACATTGAGAAGGCAGACGACCGTACGTGGCGATATGGTATTCTCCGTAAATTATATGATTTTGGCTTTCGGGGTAATCTTCCGATATTCCTACAGAATTTCTTATGCTCCCGAGTTTTTAAAGTTCGTATTGGACACCATTTGTCCAATACTTGTAATCAAGCCGAGGGTGTTCCCCAAGGCTCAATTTTAAGTGTAACCATTTTTAATTTATTCATCAGTTCTATGCTTCATCTTCTATCATCTTCAGTTCATGGCACAATGTATGTTGATGACCTGCAAATATCTTGCCAGGGATCGAACATGCGTTTAATTGAGAGACAACTACAAACATCTGTTAATAGAATAGCTGCATGGTGTGCAGAGAATGGCTTTACATTATCTCCCAGCAAGAGCTGCTGTGTTCTTTTCTGCAGGAAGACCAGCATACACAATGATCCTGTTACCATACTGAACAACACATAAATTCCTGTAGTCAACGAGATTAAATTTCTTCGTGTTACATTTGACCGCAAATTAACCTTTCTTCCGCATGTATTACATCTGCGGAAGAAGTGCGAGCGATCACTTAATATCCTCAAGGTGCTTTCAAATACATCTTGGGTTGCTGATCGCACATCACTACTTCGGGTCTATCAAGCACTCATTTTATCTCGTATTGACTACGGATGTGTTGTGTATGGATGTGCTAGGTCTTCTCTTTTATGCAGACTGGACACTGTGCATCACTCTGCTTTGAGGATTTGTTCTGGCGCATTCCGCACATCACCCGTCCAAAGTCTTTATGCAATATGCCAACAATTGCCTTTAGACCTGAGACGGATGCAGCTGTCTCTCAATTATTTCGCAAAGGTCATGTCTGACCGTCAACATCCTTTACGCTCCTTGGCCATTTCTCCTGCATTAGAGAGACTATATGATGCTCGACTATACAGCATCAGACCTTTTCTCACTCGAACTAAAGATCAACTCCATTTGATAGACCTATATGATGTCTGTTTTATTAAAACGGACTTTCAATCACATCCTCCCTGGTATGATCCACAGATAACTATCATTAATCCATTTGCTCAATATACAAAATCGGACACAACCTCAACAGTTTTTCAACAGCTTTATCTATCTCATCGCTTTCAGTATTCATTATACACTCCTGTATTCACGGATGGTTCAAAAACTGCAGGACATGTTGTCTGTTGCATATTTTATGCTGATACCAGTCATGGTTACAGCCTCCATACGTCCTGCTCCGTCTTTACCGCTGAAGCAACGGCTATCTTTCATGCCCTTCAGCCAGTGAGTACAGGGCAGTTTAATAAAATCTGTATATATACTGACAGTTTAAGTGTTTTAGAAGCGTTGGAAAACTATAATACTTGTCATCCAGTTGTGTACAAGATTTTCGGAGCATTGGATTGCCTTGCTGGCAAGGGTTATGACATTATTTTCTGCTGGATCCCAGGTCATGTAGGTCTCGAGGGAAATGAAAAGGCGGATGTAGCCGCTAAAGCTGCATCATCCTTACTTCATTCATCTGTCCCTCTTTTCGATGTGAGAAGGGTTGTAAAAAGATTTGTTAACTCTCACTGGCAGGAATTATGGAGTATGCAGGTCTCTAATAAAATGTGTGCCATATTTCCATGTTTCATCCCATTATCAGTTTTACCGATACGAAGAGCGGATGTTAGATTAACTCGCCTTCGTATCGGACACACACGTTTCACACATAGACATTTGTTTCTAAATGAATTGAACCCATGGTGTGAAACGTGTGATGTACCATATACTGTTCATCATATTTTAATCTCATGTCCTGATTTTAACGTTTACCGTTTTATATTTTTTCAAACTAACATTTTAACTCTATATGATTTAGTGGGGGAGCTACCCCACAGAAACATTTTTGCCTTTTTAAGGGCAACTGGTTTTATTCATTTCATTTAAACGTTTTGACTTTAATTTTGTGTGAATTTTATTTTTACTTTCACTTATTACTATAATAAATTATATTTTAATGTATATACATATACACTAATTTTTGTATTTTAATATTTTTAAAGTTGAGTTGGGTTTTCAACAATGTTTTTATTTAATTTTAATATTTGGCGCAGTTTGTCCTTATTGGACCTTGCGCCATTAAACCCAACCCAACCCAACCAAACCAAACCTTAGTAGCCTTCTAGTTTCACCCACACTGTACTTCGATAATTTATTCTGGATCTTACGCTTTTTGCAGGGTTCTACTTTTGGGATCAAAATTTAAGTTAGAGTATAAGCTTTGGCGAGAATGTGTTAATTTATCAAAATAACGAGCTTTAATTTGTTGTCTAGCTCTCCAAAGTCTACAGCGCCCCTATCAATGTTTTAAGAGATACGTTTATCAAATTGGTACTGAAGAAAGTCGAAATAAACTGAATCATTTCACCGCAAAAAGCAAGAAAATTTAACCATTTCCCTAGTTTTTATGACGTTTCGAATTTCGGCACCCAAATTTTCAAAAGCGCCTAGGGCCTTACCATCACGTCAGGAACCCTACATTTCCAATTCAAAAATGTTCGTCTAGGTGTGCTCTATCGATCGTCTAAGTTTGTCACCGACGAATCACCATGTATACATGAGCCCTCATGAAGCAAATAATGGAAATCCAATAAAATGTTTTAGTGCACTATTTGCAGAAAACAATAGCAAACAGAGAGTTCGGGAACAGTTTCTTTTAAAAGTGCAACCTTCCAAATGACTAAGAAAAATGCAGAGACTACCTAAACTGCAGTGAAGCACGAAATTTTAGTATAGAGTTAAAATGAAAATTCTGAAGCATTTTGATATATTTTGCATTAAGTTCTAATGCCTTTTTTCTTAAATAGTAACCATGCAATATTATTTTCTTATTTAGTATTATATACATTTTTAGTAGCCTAATGTATTAAGAGTTTATTACAATTTGTATTATACCATTTCTAAAGTTTCTTTGAAATGAAGTGAAAAATTAATTTATGGAAATTAAAAAAAATTATGGAACATTTTTAAAGAAAAATAAGATTATAAAATTTCTGACACCATAGTGTGTGATTTTAAATTTTCATTGTATGAAAATTTTAAGAGAACCATTTAAAGGAAATGCTTAATTTGTTTGTCAGTCAAACTTTGGTCATTGTTTAAATTCAGAAATAGCTTTGTTGAATTAAATGAAACTTATTTCAAGATGCTGGCCTCAGTCTTTATCAAAATTGTTTGCTTACGTCTTTAAAAGTTTACGTTTTATTTTAATTAAAGCTTTTGAGTTAGTTTAAGCAGTAATTAACGGTGATTGGCCCCTCAGGGGGTTTACTTTCTTTAAGTATACACGGGTGTCACAATCCCAAGGTACCCCAGTGATCTGTCCATTCCTTTCTTTTCTTCTCTTCTTCTCCCTTCTGCTTTTTCTTCCTTTTATCCCTCATTGTGGTTGCCTCTGATGAGGTTGAGGGCTCCCCTTGAGCAGCTGTCGCCGCTCTGTTGCTATTAGCTACTCTTGGGGATTAAATCCCCCACGTGTTTGCCGTGCGTGGAGACCCGTGTCCCTGGAAAGGAGGGTACTGGTAATTGAGGCCCCCAGAGACCAATACATTACTTTGGCCTCTGCTTCAGGTAAACGGGAGGTGTGCTGTGGTCCTCAGCACATCAATCGGCTTTATGGATCAAGCGATCGGTACATCTGCTGGATGACTCGTTAAGGGTGGAGACCATCACAGGGATGTACTGTGAGCGTATAGGATCTGGCTAGCACTGGTGCAGCTGGTCTGCATCCCCTTGTTGGACTCGGTGGTGGGTGGTGCGGTCAGGTCCCGAAATTTTAATTTCAAATTATGGAAAATAGAAAAATCTCTTTTCTCCCACGGGAGCATTTATTGAATGACACTAACTGTAAATATTTTATAGTCAAAAGAAAAGTGGGTTCATTTGAAAAAGTGTCCCCTTTTCTTATTGAAAAAGGAATATCGGGTTTTGCAGGACAAGTAAAGAGTATCAGAAAACTACGATCTGGTGACTTACTAATTGAGGTTGCTAACTCAACTCAAGCATCCAAGATCAGCAACATGATACTGATGGAAAATATAGAGGTGGAAGTCCTGCCTCATGGAAATTTGAACTTTTCACGTGGAGTGATTTCCGCAAGGGATCTGTTGAACACGTCGAAGGATGAAATTCTTGATAACTTGAAAAGTCAAAAGGTATGTGGAGTTGAACGCATGAGAGTCAGAAGAGATGGGCTGTTCACTGACACTAAACATCTCATTTTGGCCTTTTTGACCCCAGACCTTATTCACAAAATTAAAGTTGCTTTCTTGAATCTACCCGTCCGGCAATACATTCCAAATCCTTTGCGATGTTTTCAATGCCAGTGTTTTGGACACTCGAGAAACGCTTGCAGAGGCCAACATTCCTGTGCTCCTTGCGCGGTAGTTGGCCATGATAGTTCAAACTGCACACCAAAGGAGGCGTGTGTAAACTGTGAAGATGAACATCCCTCCTATTCTCGAAGTTCTCCTCAATGGGCTTATGAAAAAGAAATCACCACGTTGAAGGTTAAAAACAATATTACCTATCCTGAGGCTAGGAAACTTGTCGCCTCTTGTACGCCACAAACTGGAATGAGTAAAAAGGTCACCAGGTGTTCAAGCACTCAAACGGATACCCAGCCTCATTCTGAAATGAGATTACCCCAAGTAATATCTGAAAGACAAAAATCAACATCCACAATAATTAGAAAAAGCTTCTTTGGCTAAATCGAGAGACGTTAAGGCCTCCATATTAAAATTTGCAAAGGAGCGTCCTCGAAAATCCTCCTTATCCACACGTAGAGCTATATTATCCCTGGAAGCTGATGCTGTCTCTCTTCATCCCTCGGACGATAATTTATCGCTCGAGGAAATGAAGAAGACTCGCCTTCAAGCTCCGGGGTAGGAGCTTTTCAATTTAAATAATAACTTCCTTTGTTTATTAAAACTGCCATGGTTTGCGTTCACATCTTGATGACATCAAGTCTATTCTATCAGCTTATAACGCTGCACTTCAGCAGACATTCCTGAAGTCTTCGAATAACATCACTATACAAGGGTTTCAATGCTTTAGAAAAGACTGTGGTGACGATGGTACAGTGTCTGGAGGTGTCAGAATTTATACAAATTTTTTGATTACAGTCTGTAGTTTGTATTTACCACCACATGATGTCATCCGCCAAGAAGAACTTGATAATTTAAATGATCAGCTACCAACACCATTTATGTTAGTAGGTGATTTTAACGGCCATAATTCTTATTGGGGAAGTAGTGATACGAATTCTCGTGGTCACCAGATAGAGCAGTTTATTTCTGATAACTGTCTCTGTCTGCTTAATACCAATGAGAAGACATACTTTCACGTACCCACAAGAACAATTCATTCTCTAGATCTTGCCATTTTTTCTCCTTTACTTCTGCCTTTGTAAATATAACAGTAGGGAATGATCTGTATAACAGCGATCATTTCCCGCGCGTCATCTCGCAGACTTGAGGTAGTAGTGTGCAACAACGCATACCTACTTACGTGTACAGTCGGGCAGATTGGACATTATTTACACAATCGGCAGTCATTGATGTCAAAATGGTTGCGATCAAGAATATTGATAATGCCGTACATAAAGTCACTGAAACACGAATAAACGCAGCTGATACAGCAATACCTAAAAGTTCTTCTAAACCAAAACGGCGTTGCAAACCATGGTGGAACAGTGAATATCAACAAACATATAAAAAACAAAGGAAGTTATGGGGGCTTTTCCGGAAGTACCTCACAACGAAGAACCTCATTGCATTTAAGAGAGCAAAAGCATTAGCTCGCAGAGCTCGTCGACAAAGTCAGAAGGAATCCTGGTCTCACTATGTATCCTCTATAATATCTTCCAATTCCAGTAAGCAGTTATGGAGAAAAGTAAAAGCAGCCAATGAGATAAATAGAGAATTTTCAATTCCTATTTTAAAAACCGGAGCTGCTATGGATATTGCTAATGTCTTTGGTGAAACATTTGCTAGCGTTTCAAGTTACGACTCTTATAGTCCTTCGTTTTTAAGGACGAAGAGTCGAGCTGAGCGAACACCAATCCGTTTCAACCAAAGACAAGCTTTTCCTTACAACTGCGAGTTTCGGATGTTAGAATTGAAGTGAGCATTACAGCAGGCCAATAATACCAGCCAAGGACCAGACGGAATCAGCTATCAAATGCTTCGACATTTAAGTCCAGATTCCCTGTTGAACTTATTGTATTTGTTCAATAGGAACTGGACTGAAAATGAATTTCCATCACTTTGGAGCGAAGCAATAGTGATTCCGGTCCTTAAACCTGGTAAGGTTTGTTTGTTTGGTTGGGTTTTGTGGCGCAAGGTCCAAAAAGGACAAGCTGCGCCAAAATTTAAATTGTTAAAGAAAATTTTTCTAAGCAAAACCCAAACTCAACGTTAAAAAGTTAAAACACAAAAAACCGTGTATATGATTAAATTAAAATGTAAATGATTATAATGGAAAATTAAAGTAAAAGTAAAAATTCATAAAATTGATGTTATAAAAATTTAAATAAAATGAAAAAATCCAATCGCCCTTAAAAAGGCAAAAAGATTTCTGTGGGGTGGCTCCTCCACCAAATCAAAAAGAGTTAAAGTATCGGTTTGAAAAAATATAATACGGTAAGAGTTAAAAGTAGGGCATGAAATTAAAATATGAAATACAGTAAATGGTTCATCACACGTTTCACACCATGGATTTAATTCACTTAAAAACAAATGTCTGTGTGTGAAACGTGTGTGTCCGATACGAAGGCGAGTTAATCGAACATCGGCACTTCGTAACGGTAAAACAGATGATGGAATGAGGTATGGGAAAATGGCACGTAATTTATTGGAGACCTGCATACTCCATAACTCCTGCCAGAGAGATTTAACTAATATTTTAACAACCCTTCTCACGTCGAAAAGAGGGACAGATGAATGAAGAACAGACGATGCAGCTTTAGCGGCTGCATCTGCCTTTTCATTTCCCTCCAGACCTACATGACCTGGGATCCAACAGAAAATGATGTCATAACCCTTGCCAGCAAGGGAATCCAATGCTCCGAAAATCTTGGACACAACAGGATGACAATAATTTGAATTTTTCAACGCTTCTAATACACTCAAACTGTCAGTATACACGCAGATTTTCTTAAATTGCTCTGTATTCACTAGCTGAAGAGCTTCAAAAATAGCGGTAGCTTCAGCTGTAAAGATGGAGCAGGACGTATGAAGGCTGTAACCATAACTGGCATTAGCATAGAATATGCCACAGCCAACATGTCCTGCTGTTTTAGAACCATCCGTGAATACAGGCGTGTAGGATGAATACTGACAGCGATGTGAAAGAAAAAGCTGTTGAAAAATAGTTGAGGTTGTGTCCGATTTTCGAAACTGAGCAAATGGATTAATTATATTAATCTGTGGATCATACCAGGGTGGATTAGAATGTAAGTCCGTTTTAGTAAAACGGACATCATATAGGTCTGTTAAAAAAATTTGAGTTTTAGTTCGAGTGAGAAAGGGTTGGATGCTATAAGGTCGAGCATCATATAGTCTCTTTAATGCAGGAGAAATGGCAAAGGAACGTATAGTATGTTGTCGGTCAGACATGACCTTAGCGTAATAATTGAGAGACAGCTGCATTCGTCTCAGGTCTAAAGGCAATTGTTGGCAAATCGCATAAAGACTCTGGACGGGTGATGTGCGGAATGCGCCTGAACAAATTCTCAAAGCAGAGTGATGCACAGTGTCCAGTCTGCGTAAAACAGAAGATCGAGCAGATCCATAGACAACACATCCGTAGTCAATACGAGATAAAATGATTGCTTGATAGACACGAAGGAGTGACAAGCGATCTGCACCTCAAGATGTATTTGAAAGCACCTTGAGAATATTAAGCGATCGCTCGCACTTCTTCCGCAAATGTAAAACATGCGGAAGAAAGGTCAGTCTTCGGTCGAATATCACACCAAGAAATTTAATCTCGTTGACAACGGGTATTGCAGTGTTGTTCAGATGAATAACAGGATCATTGTGAATACTGGTCTTCTTGCAGAAATGGACACAGCAGCTCTTGCTAGGAGATAGTGTAAAGCCATTCTCTGCACACCATGCAGCAATTTTATTTACAGATGTTTGTAATTGTCTCTCAATTAAACGCATGTTCGAACCTTGGCAAGATATTTGCAGGTCATCCACATACATAGTGCCATGAACTGACGGTGATAAAAGATGAAGGATGTGACTGATGTAGAGGTTAAAAATAGTGACACTTAAAATAGAGCCTAGGGGTACACCCTCGGCTTGAATAAAAGTATTGGATGTAAAAGTTCCAATACGAATTTTAAAAATACGGGAGCGTAAGAAATTCTGAAGGAATATCGGGAGATTACCCCTAAAGTCATATAATGAACGGAGAATTCCATATCGCCACGTACGGTCGTAGGCCTTCTCGATCTCGAAGAAGATGGAAACCAGATGGTTCCTCCGCACAAAAGCGTTGCGGATTTGGGTTTCCAAGTAAGTAATGTTATCAAGAGTGGATCTTCCTTTACGGAATCCACTCTGATTGACATGTATACATTTATTTTCTTCTAAGACATGTACGAGACGGGCGTTGACCATACGTTCGAGAGTCTTACAAAGGCAACTCGTCAGAGCTATAGGTCGGTAATTTGAAGGTTCTGAAGGATCCTTACCAGGCTTTAGGACCGGAATGACTAATGCTTCATTCCAAAGACATGGAAATTCATTTTCCGTCCAGATCCTATTGAACAAAAGCAATAAGTTCAATAGGGTGTCTGGACTTAAATGTTGAAGCATCAGATAACTAATTCCATCAGGTCCTGGGCTGGTATTATTGGCCTGCTGTAAAGCTTTCTTCAATTCTAACATCCGAAATTCACAGTTGTATGGTAAGGCTTGTCCATGGTTGAAACGAATTGGTGTTTGCTCAGCACTACTCTTAATCCTTAAAAACGAAGGACTGTAAGAGTCGGTGCTTGAGACACTAGCAAAACTTTCACCAAAGACGTTAGCTATTTCCTGAGGAGAAGAGTATACAGCAGCTCCGGTTTTTAATATAGGAATGGGAAATTCCTTGTAAATTCCGTTGGCTGCCTTGACTCTTCTCCACAACTGCTTACTGGATGTTGAAGATGTTATTGAAGAGACATAGCAAGACCAGGATTCCTTCTTACTTCTACGACGAGCTCTACGAGCTAATGCTTTTGCTCTCTTAAAGGCAATAAGATTCTCCGTTGTGGGGTATCTCCTAAATAACCCTAATAACTTCCTCTGTCTCTTATATGTGATTTGACATTCTTCATTCCACCAAGGTTTGCATCGCTTAAGTATTTTAGAGGAACTTTTAGGAATTGTAATATCAGCTGCACGTATAATGGATTTCGTGACCCTTTCAACGGCCTCATTTATATTTCGGATCATGACCATAGTATCATCAACAACTGCCAATTGTGTAAAAAGTGTCCAATCTGCCCGACTGTACACGTAAGTAGGTACACGTTGCTGCACACTACTACCTCCAGTCTGGGAGATGACGAGTGGGAAATGATCGCTATTATGCAGATCATTCACTACAAACAATTTTAACAATGGCAGAAGTGAGGGGGAACAAATGGCCAGATCTAACGAATGAAATGTTCTTGTGGATAGGTGGAAATAAGTTTTCTCGTCGGTATTCATCAGACAGAGACAGTTATCAGTTATAAACTGTTCTATCTGACGACCGCGAGAATTTGTATCGTCACTTCCCCACAAAGTATTATGGCTGTTGAAGTCACCGAGCAACATAAATGGCGCTGGCAGCTGATCAACTAAATCATCGAGTTCCTCTTGGCGGATGACATCATGTGGTGGCAAATACATACTACAGACTGTAATTAAGCATGTTGTATGAATTGTTACAGCTACAGCCTGTAGTGTAGTGTTTAATGGATGGACAGTGCTGGGAAAATTATTGGATGTTAATAGACAAACACCTCCAGACACTGCGCCATCGTCACCACAGTCTTTTCGAAAGCATTTAAACCCACGCAGAGAAATTTTGTTTGTAGACTTCAGGAATGTTTCCTGAAGTGCCACACATGCGGGGTTATAAGCTGACGTTAAAGACTTGATGTCATCAAGATGGGATCGCAAACCATGGCAGTTCCAAGAAACAAAGGAAGTTATTATTTAAATTGAAAAGCTCCTTTCCCAGAGCTGGAAGGCATATCATCCAACATCTCCTCGAACGATACATCATCGTCCGAGGGATGAAGAGAGACTGCGTCAGCTTCAAGGGATAAGGCTTTACGGGTGGATAAGAAGGGCTTTCGTGGTCCCTCCTTTGCAGATTTTAATTTTGAGGCTTTGACACCTCTTGATTTAGCCAAAGGAGCTCTTCGAAGGATGGAAGGTGAAGATTTTGGCCTTTCTGTTGTTGTTTGAGGTAATCTATTAAAAGGGAGTGAAAGAGTATCCGTTTGTGTACTTATGCTTCTGGTGACTTTTTTTGCAGCGGCCGCATAACTCTTTCCAGACTGCGGTGTGCGTGAGGTAACTTCTTTTCTAGCCTCAGGGTAAGAACATTTATTTTTGACTTTAAAGGTGGTAATCTCCTTTTCAAGTACCCATTGAGGACAGCTTCGAGAATAGGAGGGATGGTCACTATTACAGTTGACACACACCTCCTTAGCTGTACAGGTCGAATTATCGTGGCCAACTGCTGCGCAGCGAGCGCAAGTTAGTTTGCCCCTGCAAGCATTTCTCGAGTGCCCAAAACGTTGGCACTGAAAACATCGCAAAGGATTAGGAATGTAAGGCCGGACGGGAAGATTCATGTAAGCAGCTTTAACATAATCTGGAAGGTCTGGTGTCGCAAATGTCAGAATGAGATGTTTAGTTTCGATAACTTTGCCATCTCTTCTGACAGTGATGCGTTTAACACCACAGACCTTCTGACTCTGCAAGTTCTCAAGAATCTCATCCGTCGGCGAATTCAGCAAATCCCTTGCGGAAATAACACCTTGTGAAAAGTTCAAATTCCCGTGAGGCGAGACAGTTACCTCAATGTTTGCTAACATCCGCATTTTATTAAGCATATCTGCCTGAGTAGAGTTCGCAGCCTCTACTAACAAGTCACCTGATCGCAATTTACGGACACCCTTTACTTCTCCAATTAATCCCGATATTCCTTTTTGTATTAGAAAGGGGGACACATTTTCAAATGAACCCTCCTTTCTTTTAACAACATAAAATTTAGTGTTTTTATTTTGGACCAGTTGCTCCCGAGGGAGAATAGAAAAGTTTTTATTCTCCATTAATAAATTTAAAATTTCGGGACCTGACCGCACCACCCACCACCGAGTCCAACAAGGGGATGCAGACCAGCTGCACCAGTGCTAGCCAGATCCTATACGCTCACAGTACATCCCTGTAATGGCCTCCACCCTTAACGAGTCATCCAGCAGATGTACCGATCGCTTGATCCATAAAGCCGATTGATGTGCGGGGACCACAACACACCTCCCGTTTACCTGAAGCAGAGGCCAAAGTAATGTGTTGGTCTCTGGGGGCCTCAATTACCAGGACCCTCCTTTCCAGGGACACGGGTCTCCACGCACGGCAAACACGTGGGTGATTTAGTCCCCAAGAGTAGCTAATAGCAACAGAGCGGCGACAGCTGCTCAAGGAGAGCCCTCAACCTCCTGAGAGGCAACCACAATGAGGGAGAAAAGGAAGAAAAGCAGAAGGGTAGAGAAGAGAAGAAAAGGAAGAAAGAGAACAGATCACTGGGGTATTTCGGGATTGTGACATCCGTGTTTACTTAAAGAAAGTAAACCCCCTGAGGGGTTAAACCTGGTAAGGATCCTTCACATTTTTCAAATTACAGACCTATAGCTCTGACGAGTTGCCTTTGTAAGACTCTTGAACGTATGGTCAACGCCCGAATCGTGCATGTCTTAGAAGAAAATAAATGTATACATGTCAATCCGAGTGGTTTCCGTAACGGAAGATCCTCTCTTGATAACATAACATTCTTGGAAACCCAAATCCGCAACGCTTTTGTGCGGAGAAATCATTAGGTTTCCATCTTCTTCGACATCGAAAAGGCATACGATCGTACATGGCGATACGATGTTCTCCGTTCTTTATATGATTTTGGCTTTCGGGGTAACCTTCCGATATTCCTACAAAATTTTTTACGCTCCCGTGTTTCTAAAGTACGTATTGGTCACCTTTTGTCCAATACTTTTAATCAAGCCGAGGGTGTACTCCAAGGCTCTATTTTAAGCGTAACAATTTTTAACCTTTACATCAGTCATATCCTACATCTTCTCTCACCTTCAGTATATGGCACTATGTATGTGGACGACCTGCAAATATCTTGCCAAGGATCGAACATGCGTTTAATTGAGAGACAACTACAAACATCTGTTAATAAAATAGCTGCATGGTGTGCAGAGAATGGCTTCACACTATCTCCTAGTAAGAGCTGCTGTGTCCATTTTTGCAAGAAGACCAGTCTTCACAGCGATCCTGTTATTCATCTGAACAACACTACAATACCCGTGGTCAACGAGATAAAATTTCTTGGTGTTTTGTTTGACCGAAAATTGACCTTTCTTCCGCATGTTTTACATTTGCGGAAGAAGTGTGAGCTATCGCTTAATATCCTCAAGGTGTTGTCAAATACATCTTGGGGTGCTGATCGCTTGTCACTCCTTCGAGTCTATCAAGAACTCATTTTATCTCGTATTGACTATGGAAGTGTTGTGTATGGATCTGCTAGGACTTCTGTTTTACGCAGATTTGACACTGTGCATCACTCTGCTTTGAGAATCTGTTCAGGCGCATTCCGCACATCACCCGTCCAGAGTCTTTATACGATTTGCGAACAATTGCCTTTAGACCTGATACGAATGCAGCTGTCTCTCAATTATTACGCTAAAGTTATGTCTGACATTCAACATCCTTTACGATCCTTGGTATATACTCCTGCCTTGAAGAGATTATATGATGCTCGACCTTACAGCATCCAACCCTTTCTAACTCGAACTAAACATAAACTCCATTTGACAGATGTATATGATGTCCGTTTTATTAAAACGGACTTGCATTCATATATACCCTGGTATGATCCAAAGATTAATATTATCAATCCATTTGCTCAATTTAGAAAATCGGACACACCCTCAACAGTTTTTCGACAGCTTTATCTAGCCCATCGCTGTCAGTATTCATCATAGACAACCTGTATTCACGGATGGATCTAAAACTGCAGGACATGTTGGCTGTGGCATATTTGTTGCTAATGCCAGTTATGGTTACAGCCTCCATACGTCCTGCTCCATCTTTACAGCTGAAGCTACAAACTCTTCAGCTCGTGAATACAGAAACACTGTATAAATTCTGCGTGTATACTGAGAGTTTGAGTGTTCTAGAAACGTTGAGAAACTGCAATATATGTCATCCATTTATGACCAAGATTTTCAGAAAATTGGATTCCCTTGCTGGCAAGTGTTATGAAATCATTTTCTGTTGGATCCCAGGTCATGTAGGTCTAGAAGGAAATGAAAAAGCAGATGCAGCTGCTAAAGCTGCATCGTATGTACTTCATTCATCTGTCTCTCTTTTCGACGTGATAAGGGTTGTAAAAAGATTTGTTAACTCTCTCTGGCAGGAGCCATGGAATATGCAAATCTCCAACAAATTACGTGCCATTTTTCCCCACATCATCCCATCATCTGTTTTACCTTTACGAAGTGCTGATGTTTGATTAACTCGCCTTCTTATTGGACACACACGTTTCACACACAGACATTTGTTTTTAAGTGAATTGAATCCCTGGTGTGAAACGTGTGATGAATTATATACTGTTTCTCATATTTTAATTTCATGTCCTGATTTTAGCTTTTACCGTTTTAAATTTTTTGCTACTGACCTTTTAACTATGTTTGATTTAGTGGGGGATCACCCCACGGAAACCTTTTTTCCTTTTTAAGGGAAATTGGTTTCCTTCAGTTCATGTAACTTTTATGAATTTTATATTATTCTCTATAATTTAATTTTTTTCAGATTTTTAATTAAATGTATACATTTATTTTTGTATTTTAAATTTTTATTGTTGAGTTTGGGTTGTCTCTAAAATAATAAATTGTCTTCAATATTTAACTATGGCGTAGCTTGTCCTCTTTGGACCTTGCGCCATAAAACCCAACCAACCAGCAAACAAACGGTGAGTGGAATTCACTGTGGAATTAGCTTAAATGATTCCGAAGCACTGATTGCGTCTAGCAAGAAGAGTGTGTTTCCTTCCTTCTTTTCAAAACTGTCTATAACTATTACATCGGAAAAGGAAAACATAAATGGAATTATTCTGCCTCTTTTTGTTACAACCCAATATAATTTTTGTGATAATAAGAATAATCTTAATATTTTCCTGGTTTTTGAAATAGTGCTGATGAAGCCTTTCGCAATAAAAGTGCTTACGTTATATCCAATATGATACCGGTCGAAAATGCATCTGAAAGTGGATGAAAAAAGCACTGCCTCAACTTTAATAAATTCGCCTGTGAAGAACATATTCAAAATGCTCCTCAATTTGATCGATTTATTTTGACCTAAATTGAATGTGTTTTTATTTGTATGGCAAAACTGTATTTTGAATAAATTTATTAGAATTAATTTATTCAAATTGAAATATTTGAATAAATTACAATAAATATTGATATTTTTCCTTAGAACAATTTTCTCACGAAAGCTTTCTACTGGAAGTCACAGTCTGTGTATGATGGCGAGTTAGCTTTCTTGTGTAAAAAGAAAGGAGTTTTTTTAGCTCTTTATTTTTCTATTATAAATTATCATGATGCATACTTAAAATAATAATCAGCTTTTAAAATTGTATTATTTTTAATTTCTTAGATAATAGCATTTTTATATATTTTATTAGTCTACGAAATCATATGTAGTTATCTCTTTCGAGGAACAAATTTGATGTGCCTATTTGTCTTCATTTCCTTACTTTACTCATTAAAATTCTTACTTATGCATATTTCTAAAAATATTAAATATTATAAAATAAAATTCCTTGTGTTGTAATATTGAATAAAAACATTATTACAAATTTACGAGTTGTATTTTCGTAAAGAATTATTTTTATGTCCTTGAAAACACATTGTCTGTATTGAAACTATTTCTTCGAGCGTTACTTCCCTTTTAAGAGAAATAAATTATCTTGGCCAACAGTATCTGGGCACCCCAATAGTGTAGAGATGTTTCTTGGGGTTTGGCGTTTTGGTCCGTTCTTTTCTGTGGATGGTTACATGAAGTGTGACATTAGAGCAATATTCATTGAAAGGTTCATTTTGCATCCAGCAAGATTCAAAGGTCCATTCTTGCACAGAAGTGATTTTATGAAATGAGTCTTCAAAAACAGGCTTTCTCAGAGCCCTGATATAAATCCCACAGAACACTGTGGATGTATTGAGTTAAATTTGTGTCACAAATTGATGACACATTATTTAGCATCCAACTATCTATTACCTTCTAGGAATGACCAGAACACAAAATAAAAGTTCATAAACGAAAAACACTTCTAACATTCTCCTTAAATATCATAATTCTCTCTCTTCCTCTTGAAAAAGCAAACAATGTCTGATGTCGTCTCCGCATCGTCATCTCGCATACGTTGAATTCATTATAACACTTTTAGGAAGCAACGATTACTTATCCATCCTTAATGCAAGCACTCACTTCAACCGTGATGGAAGTAAGTTCCTATGGCCATCCATCAAACACGCGAGGGAAGTCACCCCATGCTGTCTTCGGTGGTGTTCACTGGACAGTTAGCACAGGAATTTTCTTTCTTCTTTTATACATTAGCTTTAACGGAGCTTTTATTTGGCTTCCAATAACAAAACTAATTTTAAACTTTTTTGATAATAACATTGAATTTATATTTCTTTATAAAATAAAAAGGTATTAAATTTGTAAAGAGTGAAGAAACATTTACGATTCTTTTTTTCTTGTCGTTGTAATTTTTAATAGTATATTTGAAAAAAATCTAAGAAACATTTTGGGGAAATTAAACTATACTAATGAAGTGAAATGATTAAAGAAATCAGAAATATAATAACTTTTAATTACTGAATATCTTAGAATCAATTGATTCTATAACCCATAAGCAATAAATGTACTGAATGTGATTCGGTATGCAACAAATTTGAAAAATAATCTTTTTTTATTATTTTAGCACTTGGTAAAATTTTACAAAAATAATTGAAGCTTCACAGGAAATAAAATTACTTTTCAAAAAACATTTAAAAAGGCACATACTTCAATGCGCACAGTCTCGTGTTCTTAATAACAGTTGAAAAAATTGATTTAAGTTATAAATATAACCATCATTAAATTTGAGTGTTGAAAACGAAAAGTGTTTTTTCATTTTTCAAATCATAAGTAAAAACACATTTGAAATATAATAAAATAACTTTAAAAGCATTGTTTTTTTCCATTATGTCCAAAGACCTAATCATCCTACAGTTTTGAAAATATGTTAACAATTGTTGAAGTCAAACAAGATGATTTTATGAGGAATTATGTGACTGTCCCCTTTCCGTCATGGTAAACAGGAGAGTTAAATGGCAGAAGCAGGTGATGCTATTTCGAATATCGGCTGCAATTACGGGATTCTGCAGCCTATACATGAATAATGGCTTATCACAAAACATGAAATACAATGTGTCAGGAAGTCGTTCCGCTGTTGTTGAAGCGGAAATAGATCATTTTTAGGCACTTTTATGATCTTGAGAACAGGAGTAAAATACTTTAAAATAAAATATTCTATTTGCCATTCCAACTCAAACACCAGTGAACAATCAGTAAGAAAAATATGTTATGATCTCTAATATTCCTATTGTAGGGCAATTCGATTTAATTTGTTTCTGAGAACAGCGCTGAAATGAATTTTTATTCCGCATTCAGTTTTTCTTAAAGCAATCCGATTGAGATAGGAACAGCTAATAAATAAGACTTTCAGTTATTAATCAAAAAAAAAAAAAACACAGCTGATATTTTCATCCCGTTTCTTTCACTGGATCCATGGCAGCAGCATGCACATGTCAATTATTTCTAATTCAAATTAGTTCATGTGATATATTACTCATATAATGTGCTTTAAATATTGAGTGAATTTCTCTATCAACACTTAGAAAATAAAGAAACTAGAATATTTTCTCTATTTCAAACTCAAAGCAAACATATTATTGTTAGTTATACAACTCTAAACAAAATTGTTGCTTATGAATGTTAGTAAGAGTGTCATACGTGGACCAATGTTTTTTGTAATCAAAGGAATGGGGATATTTATAAATTTTCTTCTCATCAGTATCAAAATTATTTACCAAAATAATTGTCCGCAATGGGATGTGTAGAAAAAAGAATACATATAATATCTAATAAGTTCAAACAATATAAATCAAATTTCCCCAAAATCATCTTTTCCTTACATATCTTTCAGAAATTTATTTAAATTCACTTGCAATTTTCAAAACAATTAATTTAAATTAGTAATATGTTAAAAATATTATTTTATTTACTCACACACATATGTATCATACTTTCGGAAATCAATTTGAATAATTTAAGGGAAAATATTTTTACATTTTTTTTTTACCCAATTTATAATTTTAATGACAATTGTTGTCACGGACAATCAGTACAATATACAGTAAGTCAATGGAAAGTTAATTTGTAATTTTTACATATATTTTCAAAAATATATTTTCAAAATTATTATCAAAATATTTCATTTGTCATTTGCAAAATAATCATTTGTAGACGAAAAAATTATCGTCAAGGGAAAAATTTGTAGGAAGAAAGTCAAATTTAATTGATGACTTAATACATGAAAAATTATTTTGTTCAACAATGTTTGCAAAATATTATAGATATATTTTATTGTCGCCATTTATATGGCAGGAGTTTTGGGGTGGGGAATAGAGCTTTTGGAAAACCAATTTTCCTACAATGTCAGAAATAATTTGATTTACTTCTTAAGAGAGAAAAATCCTCATATTGCAAATGTTGTTGCACCTGCACACTTTTAGTCCAGAGTTGAACTCTTTCAGTTAGATGAAAAACAGCCGGGTGGGAATCCTCTTAATTTAGAATCGTGGACCAAGCAGAAGTCCCCAATACTTGATCTGTCACCTCATTTCAATTGGAAGACATTGCGACCACGACGTATTTAACGTGCCGCCAATTGCAAAAACGACGGATCTTCGTTTGAGTCGATATTTGAGTTCATGAAATTCTGATATAGAGAAACGAACACCCTAACCATTAAGGCCACAACAACTTTGGTTGCAAGAGACGGGGAAATCAGAGGCAGCTAAGTCTGAAGAGTATGGATAACACAACCTTTGACACACTTTTAAGTAAGAAAGATTTTATATGAAATTTAAGCATATCTGCTATTAAAACTGCTAAGAAATGTTTTTTTTATTTAATGATGCACTAAAAACGCGTGTACAAAGTAATTAAATAGATTTACTTGTTTGAAACAAATCAAGCGGTTCAATTAATTTTCATATTTCAATGTTGGCAAGCGGTGGGGTTTGTAATCAGAAGCCCGTTTTCCAGATGGTCGTATTTCTTATGAATGATTTAAACATTGAAGGAGAGGCATGATTGTTTGTTGGAATATTTATTGATACATTTTACTTCCAAAATTATTGGCTTGATTTCAATCAGAAGTTCAAGAGACCCTATATAGGTTTGCCGCAGACAAATTATTTAGTCTTTTGATGATAACGTCAAACTCTTTAAGTGGTATACAGAAACTAAAAATTATTAAATTAATTTTTGACAATACTGCGACGATTGAATTGAAACTGATGCCAGCAAATTCATAAATCCATTCATTATTTTATAAAACGGACTCGCATGTCTCCTAAATAAACCCAAGAAAATACTGGAGCATTTCTTTTAAGGCACCCTTGATGTTAGTAACATCAACGGTATTTCCTTCTGGAAACAGTCTCGTTTCAGGTGAATGTGACTTTTGCATTACCCAACAACATTGTGCGAATACTACAAATTAAATTCTTGCCAAGCACACATAATTCATACTTTAGAAAAATATTGCTTTCAAACTAATGTGATGAAACAAAATAATATAGTTAGAAAGGAATTTTACTAAAAGGTCAACAGAATTAAATCCAGTTTTCTTGAAATTCGAGTTTTTCCATAAGGAATGATGTTTGACTCTTTACTTGGAATTTAAAAATTACTTTAATAATTAAACTTTGAATTCTAAAAATTTTTTGTCAAATACCATTAATTTTAGGACAACCTTGATTTTTTATTAAGTCAGATAAAAAAAATAGATAATATAAGGGATTTTAAGAACATTCTATTTTGTCAATCATATCTTTTATATCTTAAAGAGATAATTTAGAGCTTCTTATTTTAAAGGTACATTTTCATTAGAATTCTTAAGAAAATATTTTAAATAAATTTCCTTTTTATTAAA
The DNA here is from genome assembly GCA_026290005.1 of Latrodectus geometricus. Classification (NCBI taxonomy): domain Eukaryota; kingdom Metazoa; phylum Arthropoda; class Arachnida; order Araneae; family Theridiidae; genus Latrodectus; species Latrodectus geometricus. The sequence goes on along the minus strand of JAPDSC010112401.1, from coordinate 270,122 downwards.
AAGATGCAAATATTTTATAATTGGATTTATGTTTTTATAAATTAGATTTATAAAAAACTGCTTGTTGGAATATTTTTTTAATTTTCTCATTATAAAAGAAACAATTTCGTTATAGTTTTATCCCGATATTTTTTCAAAATTATACCCAAACTATTTAATAGCATCTGTGTTAAAAATAAGCTCTTTGAAACAAAAATATTTGTTAAAATAGATGTCTGTTTAATAGAGATGCGTTCTATACAGGATGAAGTAAAGCGTGTATTAAGTAAATAAATGTTAAGCATGAAGTTTAATATTAAATGTAGATTCAAAGAAATAGGTGAATTCTTTTTATCAGCTATTGAAGGTATAAGCAACTTTTTCGTAGTTATTAATAATAAAATCAGTTAACGAAGTCGACGCTTTCAACCCATTCACACGTTTCATGAGATACGAAATTGCGTTATCAATATATCAGTGTCATTTTATATTAAACGATGATCTTATGCGCCAAAAAAATCTTTTATAAGACAATCTAATTAGGTGGTTAAGACAGTTAATTAATAATTGCTTTCAGAATTTAGTAACATTGTAGTTTATCCGATTATTAATAATTATTAAAAATAAATCATTTCATATTCTCAAAAATGTTTTCTTTTCTTTTTCCCTAATAACTCTGTTTCTTAACTAACATCTAGTTAGGAAATTAATTTGCAAAAAGAAAATAACAGACAGGAAGATGTAAAAAAAAAAAGACAATTAAAGTTAATCTAGGAGTAAACTGTAAATTTGGAGTTTATTTTCAAAGTAATTATTGTTACCTAACATTAACTGAAAATGTATTCAAGTCCAAATTCTTAACCTAATAATAAAAACCAAGTCAATTTTAAAGTAATCAAACATTTCTTTCAGATAATATTTTGGAGAAACACCTATCCAAAAGTAAAATAAATTGTTGTAAGGATATTAACGAGAGATTTTTACAGCAACTGATAAATTGTTCTTTAAAAGCAGTAACATTATTAAGCAAAAAGTATTTTTTAAAACAATATACTTAAATATGAAAGAAAAGTACCTCAAAATTAAAAATGAATAATTCTTCCTTTTCATAATGAATCTCCTTTATGACAGAATTATATAATTCTGTCATTTTATTTATAAGAGAAAAAGCGCTCATGATTTATGAAATCTGAGTAAATTAAGTCACATATAATTACATAATTATTTCCGACATGCATATTGTCAACAAAAAGTTTACAAATAGTAATAATTTTCCTTGTTATAAGCATTACCTTATTTTAGAGATCATTTATAATATTTTAAAGTATTATGTATTCAAATTTTAAAAACGCTGTATCAAAATTCTATTATCATTTCTATAATGTTTTCTCTTGAATTTTAAGAAAACTAATATTTTTGCATTTTTTCACCTACTCCAAAAGGTTGTACTTCAACGTGATGAAATTGCTGCATTAAATTAAGTGTTTATGTCGCGTCACCCAAAAGGGAAATGGAATTTATCGTGATAATGGAGATACATTTTACACATGACTTTTAAAGAATAATAATCCAGAATATTTTATTGGATTTCAATTTTGTGCTGAATCCGATTCCAAAGCTAGACGAATATTGCTGGGTAGGAAATTTGGCGTATGAATCACATTTCGCTTTCTGAATGGATGCCAGACGAATTAAGAAATACAATTTTAACGACGACTGAAGTTACTCTTTCATTTCATAAATTTCTTTTTTTTAAATGATCGGTGCTCTCGAGTTTTCTACAATAAATTAGAAGTATAAATGGATGTTTCATGTTATTCAAATTAACTCCCAAGTAAAACACATTCCGAAAATTAATTTGAAAAATCTTTTTATATTATTACTTAAAAATATTAAAATATTGAATGTAAATTAAATTTAATTCTAAAAATAAATGTAATAATAAAATTGAAATAAATTTAATGTTAATTATTAAATGGAATTTTCACTTCCCTAATTGATTAATATTCCACTTTTAAATTTCATAAAATTTTAATTAAAAAGTTATGTATCATATATATAACTGGATATATTCAGAATAAATTTTATTTATAATAAATTTGATGCCACAAGTAAATAATATAAAAAACGTTAACCTTAAAAAAGGAATACTTTTTATCCTTTTCCTTAATTTCTTGTTTAATGGAGTGACGATTTGGCAAAAGAAGCTTCAAACATCAAAGTTGATAAGCTAATTCCACTTACATTATGAAGGTAAATTTTCATTTTGGTGATAAACGTTATTGATAAATCAAAAATTAATGAAAAAAATATAAAATTTTCTTTCTTAAAAATGTTATTATTTGTAGATATTTTTGAAAAACGAATGTTAACATTTTCAGCTTTGAATAGCTGGTTTCATCTGAAAATGAAAAGGGAAACTATGCAGTTGGTAATGAAAAGAAAATATTTTTGTCTTATTTTGTATTACTTTTCAAACTCAAAAACGATAATTTAAGGAACATTTTTTATTCTGTTTCCATGACCGAAATGTCGAATGGTCTGACAAGCGTCGCCAATCATTTGTAACTGGGCCATTCAAGTGAAATCTGCAGAGAGGTCAGACCTTTCACAAAGCACTTCCTGACTCCGCTTTGTCAATTTAAACACTTATTTAAATGCATCCGTGTGATTGTGTAGCTGAAGTTTTCATAATAATAAAACGAATTCTAATTTCAAACTCAACATAGTCATTCAATAAATATATAGCTTCGAATAACTAAACGACCTTCATTTAAATAATCGTATTTAAAAATCATTAATTGAGAAGTAAATCATTAAATGCCAATTATTTTCATTTCGACATCGTAGACATAACTGCAATTATCTCAACTTGTAAAGTAAAATAGCGATGAATGTTTCTGCAATGTATTAAAAGAATTTCAAGCCGAGAATATGTCAACAAAAGATAAGCAATTGGATTTTATATTTCGGCATCAAGATTTTGAAATTGGAATTACTATCTACAAAACCCAGGAATTGAATTAAATTTAATTTGTCTGATTTATTGCCAAAACTACCATTTATTCAAAAAGAATTGAATGTTACCAATTATTTGTATGAACTGTCAAGTTGTGTCATTTCGAATTTCGACCAGAGAATACATGTCCTCTTATTATTTATTTTTTTCACAATACAAAACATTTTGGACAATCGACTACGCTTCTCCATTAAACAGTTTTTCGACAATTCTAATAATTATGTTCTCTATGGTTCTGCCAAGAAACTGACCATGCATATGAAGCATTATTGTACAACATGGTGCTTATAAAGATTTATCAGAAAACATTGTATGAAGTCTTGTAAAAATGTTGTCATAAAATATTTAACTTTCTGGTATTCCTATACTACAAAACAAAATCTAATGCATTGATTTCTAAAAGAAAATGGAACGTTTAATATGTCTCCTTAGTTACGTAATTAAATACTGAAGTCGGAATTTTTTTGTCATCCACATGTTCCATTGGAATATGCATGGAAATAAATATTTAAATAAATTTCTTCTCTCCTTGCTGCTATGCACGCAGAGCAATTTAAAAAGTTTGAGTTCTTTCTTGAAACAAGAGGAGTTCCTGATAGACTTGTTACATCATCACTGCCAAACAATTTTACAAAGAATTCAGATTAGCTTTAGTTATGGTCTAATTTAAATATAAACAATATAATCAATATCTCTAAATGAAACGTAGTCAGGAGTGTAAGCATGCCAAAGAAATATATTCTAATGTAAGTTTCCTTCCCTTTCCTGCAAATATTCTCAAATAAAAATTTGGAGCCAAATAGAATAAGAGAGATATTGAAAATACAGGGTGATTCAGCTAGTCGGTGACAAACTTTGAGGATTGATAGAGCACACCTAGACGAGCATCTTTGACTAGGGAATGTAGGGACCCTCACGCGATGGTAAGGCGCTGGACGCTATTGAAAATTTGGTTGCCGAAATTTGAAACGTCATAAAAATTAAGGAAATGGTTAGATTTCCTTGATTTTTGCGGCGAAATGATTCTGTTTATTTAGACTTTCTTCAGTGCCAATTTGATAAGTGTATCTCTTAAAACATTGATAGGGGGCGCTGTAGACTTTGGCGATTTGTTTGTTGGTTGGGTTTTATGGCGCAAGGTCCAAAAAGGACAAGCTGCGCCAAAATTAAAATTTAGAAAAGTAAAACCCAAGCTAAACTTTAAAAAATTTTAAAAAACAAAAATATTTGTATAAATTTTAATTGGGTTAATTGGGTAAAGAGAAGCATGGAACTGATGAATAAATTAAAAATGGTTACCCTTAAAATTGAGCCGTGGGGAACCCCCTCGGCTTGAATAAAAGTATTGGACAAAAGGTGTCCAATACGAACTTTAAAAACTCGGGAGCGTAAGAAATTCTGAAGGAATATCGGAAGATTACCCCAAAAGCCAAAATCATATAATTTACGGAGAATACCATATCGCCACGTACGGTCGTATGCCTTCTCGATGTCAAAGAAAATGGAGACCAGATGATTCCTTCGCACAAATGCATGGCGAATTTGGGTCTCCAAATTCGCCATGCATTTGTGCCATGTAATATTATCAAGAGTGGATCTTCCTTTACGGAATCCACTCTGATTTACATGTATACATTTATTTTCTTCTAAGACATGTACGAGACGGGCGTTGACCATACATGTTGACCATGGGCATGAAATTAGCGTTCGAGCGTCTTGCAAAGGCAACTCGTCAGAGCTATTGGTCGATAATTTGATGGTTCTAAGGGATCCTTACCAGGTTTAAGGACCGGAATTACTGTTGCTTCATTCCAAATTGATGGAAATGCATTTTCAGTCCAGATCCTATTGCACAAATGCAATAAGTTCAATAGGGAGTCTGGACTTAAATGATGAAGCATAAGATAGCTAATTCCATCAGGTCCTGGACTGGTATTATTGGCCTGCTGTAATGCCCTTTTCAATTCCAACATCCGAAATTCGCAGTTATAAGGCAAAGCTTGTCTATGGTTGAAACGAATTGGCATTTGCTCAGCTCGACTTTTAGTCCTTAAAAACGAAGGACTATAATTGTCGGAGCTTGAGACGTTAGCAAATGTTTCACCAAAGACGTTAGCAATGTCTGCAGGTTGTTGTTGTTTGGTTGGGTTTTGTGGCGCAAGGTCCAAAAAGGACAAGCTGCGCCAAAATTAAGATTTAAAGAGAATTTATACTGTTTAGACAAAACCCAAACTCAACATTAAAAGGTTAAAAAACAAAAATAAATGTATATGTTTATTTTAAAATCTAAAATGTATAAGTAAATGAAAGTAAAGTAAAATTCAACAAATTTAAATAAAATTAAGAAAACCAATTTCCCTTAAAAAAGAAAAAAGGTTTCGGTGGGGAGGCTCCCCACTAAATCATACAAAGTTAAAAGGTCTGTGGAAAAATATTTAAAACGGTATATGTTAAAATATGGGCATGAAATTAAAATATGAGATACAGTATATGGTACATCACACGTTTCACACCATGGATTAAGTTCACTTAAAAACAAATGTCTGTGTGTGAAACGTGTGTGTCCGATACGAAGGCGAGTCAATCTGACATCTGCTCTTCGTAACGGTAAAATTGATGATGGAATGAGGTATGGAAAGATGGCACGCAGTTTGTTTCCGACCTGCATATTCCATGACTCCTGCCAAAGGGAATTAACAAATCTTTTTACAACCCTTCTCACGTCGAAAAGAGGGACAGATGAATGAAGTACGAACGATGCAGCTTTAGCAGCTGCATCAGCCTTTTCATTTCCCTCTAGACCTACATGACCTGGGACCCAACAGAAAATGATGTTATAACCCTTGCCAGCAAGGGAATCCAATGCTCCGAAAATCTTGGACACAACAGGATGACAATAATTGGAACTTTTCAACGCTTCTAATACACTCAAACTGTCAGTATACACGCAGATTTTATTAAATTGCTCTGTATTCACTAGCTGAAGAGCTTGAAAGATAGCGGTAGCTTCAGCTGTAAAGATGGAGCAGGACGTATGAAGGCTGTAACCATAACTGGCATTAGCATAGAATATGCCACAGCCAACATGTCCTGCTGTTTTGGAACCATCCGTGAATACAGGCGTGTATGATGAATACTGACAGCGATGTAAATAGAAAAGCTGTTGAAAAATCGTTGAGGTTGTGTCCGATTTTCTAAACTGAGCAAATGGATTAATAATATTAATCTGTGGATCATGCCAGGGTGGATGTGAATGTAAGTCCGTTTTGATAAAACGGACATCATATAGGTCTGTCAAATGGAGTTGCTGTTTAGTTCGAGTGAGAAAAGGTTGGATGCTATATGGTCGAGCATCATATAATCTTTTTAAGGCAGGAGTATATACCAAGGATCGTAAAGGATGGTGAATGTTAGACATAACTTTAGCGTAGTAATTGAGAGACAGCTGCATTCGTCTCAGGTCTAAAGGCAATTGCTGACAAATCGCATAAAGACTCTGGACGGGTGATGTGCGGAATGCGCCTGAACATACTCTCAAAGCAGAGTGATGCACAGTGTCCAATCTGCGTAAAACTGAAGACCTAGCAGATCCATATACAACACTTCCGTAGTCAATACGAGACAAAATGAGTGCTTGGTAGACCCGAAGGAATGACAAGCGATCAGCACCCCAAGATGTATTTGACAACACTTTGAGGATATTAAGCGATCGCTCACACTTCTTCCGCAAATGTAAAACATGCGGAAGAAAGGTCAATTTTCGGTCAAACAAAACACCAAGAAATTTTATCTCGTTGACCACGGGTATTGTAGTGTTGTTCAGATTAATAACAGGATCGCTGTGAAGACTGGTCTTCTTGCAAAAATGGACACAGCAGCTCTTACTAGGAGATAGTGTGAAGCCATTCTCTGCACACCATGCAGCTATTTTATTAACACATGTTTGTAGTTGTCTCTCAATTAAACGCATGTTCGATCCTTGGCAAGATATTTGCAGGTCGTCCACATACATAGTGCCATATACTGAAGGTGAGAGAAGATGTAGGATATGACTGATGTAAAGGTTAAAAATTGTTACGCTTAAAATAGAGCCTTGGGGTACACCCTCGGCTTGATTAAAAGTATTGGACAAAAGGTGACCAATACGTACTTTAAAAACACGGGAGCGTAAGAAATTTTGTAGGAATATCGGAAGATTACCCCGAAAGCCAAAATCATATAAACAACGGAGAACACCGTATCGCCATGTACGGTCGTATGCCTTCTCGATGTCGAAGAAGATGGAAACCAGATGATTTCTCCGCACAAAAGCGTTGCGTATTTGGGTTTCCAAGTAAGTAATGTTATCAAGAGTGGATCTTCCTTTACGGAAACCACTCTGATTGACATGTATATATTTATTTTCTTCTAAGACATGTACGAGACGGGCGTTGACCATACGTTCGAGAGTCTTACAAAGGCAACTCATCAGAGCTATTGGTCCATAATTTGATGGTTCTGAAGGATCCTTACCAGGTTTAAGGACCGGAATTACTATTGCTTCGCTCCAGAGTGATGGAAATTCATTTTCAGTCCAGATCCTATTGAACAAATACAATAAGTTCAACAGGGAATCTGGACTCAAATGTCAAAGCATTTGATAGCTAATTCCGTCTGGTCCTGGGCTGGTATTGTTGGCCTGCTGTAATGCTCGCTTCATTTCCAACATCCGAAACTGGCAATTGTTGTAACAGTTGTAAGGAAAAGCTTGACTTTTGGTGAAACGGATTTGTGTTCGCTCAGCTCGACTCTTCGTCCTTAAAAACGAAGGACTATAAGAGTCAGAACTTGAGACGTTGGCAAATGTTTCACCAATGACATTAGCAATATCCATAGGAGAAGAGTATATAGCAGCTCCGGTTTTTAATATAGGAATTGCAAATTCTCTATATATACCATTGGCTGCTTTTACTTTTCTCCATAACTGCTTACTGGATGTGGAAGATGTTATAGAGGATACATAGCGAGACCAGGATTCCTTCTGACTTTGTCGACGAGCTCTGCGAGCTAATGTTTTTGCTCTCTTAAATGCAATAAGGTTCTCCGTTGTGGGGTACCTTCGGAATAGCCCCCATAACTTCCTTTGTTTTTTATATGTTTGTTGACATTCATTGTTCCACCATGGTTTGCAACGCCGTTTTGGTTTAGAAGAACTTTTAGGTATTGCTGTATCAGCTGCACTTATAATTGTTTCAGTGACTTTATGTACGGCATTATCAATATTCTCGATCGTAACCATTTTATCATCAACGATTGCCAATTGTGTAAATGACGTCCAATCTGCCCGACTGTACACGTAAGTAGGTATGCGTTTCTGCAAACTACTACCTCCAGTCTGGGAGATGACGAGTGGGAAATGATCGCTTTTATGCAGATCATTCCCTACTGTTAAATTTAACAACGGCAGAAGTGACGGTGAACAAATGGCGAGATCGAGAGAATGAAATGTCCTTGTGGGTGAGTGGAAGTATGTTTTCTCGTCGGTGTTCATCAGACAGAGGCCATTATCAGAAATAAAACCCTCAATCTGACGACCGCGAGAATTGGTATCGTCACTTCCCCACAAAGTATTATGGCCGTCACCGAGTATCAAGTATGGTGAAGGCAGCTGATCAACTAATGTATCAAGTTCTTCTTGGCGGATGACATCATGTGGTGGTAAATACAAGCTACAGACTGTAATCAAACATGTTGTATGAATTCTGACAGCTACAGCCTGTAGGGTTGTATTGATTGGATGGACAGTGCTGGGAAAGTCATTAGATGTTAATATGCAAACACCTCCAGACACTGCACCATCGTCACCACAGTCTCTTCTAAAGCAATTAAACCCACGCATAGTGATGTTATTCGAAGACTTCAGGAAGGTTTCCTGAAGTACTACGCATGCGGGGTTATAAGCTGATATGATAGACTTGATGTCATCAAGATGTGAACGCAAACCATGGCAGTTCCAACAAACAAAAGAAGTTATTTTTTAAATAGAAAAGCTCCTCCCCCGGAGCTGGAAGGCGGGTCTTCTATCATCTCCTCGAGCGATAAATTACCGTCCGAGGGATGAAGAGAGACAGCATCAGCTTCCAGGGATGATGTGGCTCTACGGGTGGATAAGGAGGACTTTCGTGGGCCCTCCTTTGCAGATTTTAGTTTTGAGGCCTTAATGCCTCGAGATTTAGCCAAAGAAGCTTTTCTAAATAACGTTGATGTTGATTTTGGCCTTTCTGATGATGATTGGGGTAATCTCATTACAGGAAGTGGCATAGTATCCGTTTGTGTACTTGAACACTTGGTGACTTTTCTTGCTACAGTTGCGTAACTCATTCCAGGCTGTGGCGTACGAGAGGCAACAATTTTCCTAGCCTCAGGATAGGTGCAATTGTTTTTAACCTTTAGCGTGGTGATTTCTTTTTCTAAAGCATATTGTGGACAACTTCGAGAATAGGAGGGATGTTCACCTTTACAGTTTACACACGCCTCCTTCGCTGTGCAGTTCGAGCTATCGTGACCAACTACTGCGCAGCGAGCGCAGGTAAGTTGGCCTCTGCAAGCGTTTCTCGAGTGTCCAAAACGTTGGCATTGAAAACAACGCAAGGGATTTGGAATGTACTGTCGGACGGGAAGATTCAAATAGGCAACTTTTATTTTGTCAGGAAGGTCTGGGGTCGCAAAAGTCAGAATGAGATGTTTAGTGTCAATAAACTGCCCATCTCTTCTGACTCTGATGCGTTCAACGCCACAGACCTTTTGACATTTCAAGTTATCTAGAATTTCATCCGTCGACGTATTTAATAAATCCCTTGCGGAAATCACTCCACGCGAAAAATTTAAGTTTCCATGAGGCAGGACAGTCACCTCTATATTCGCCATCAATTGCATATCTATTATTTTAGCTGCCTGAGTAGAGTTAGCAACCTCTATCAGTAAGTCACCTGATCTTAATTTACGGATACTTTTTACCTCTCCTATAAAACCCGATATTCACTTTTGAATAAGAAAAGGGGACACTTTTTCAAAAGAACCCACTTTTCTTTTGACTACGAAATATTTACAATTTGAGTCGTTTAATAAATGCTCCCGTGGGAGAAAAGATAATTTTTTGTTTTCCATATTTTATTGTTAAAATTCGGGACTTGACCGCACCACCCACCACCGAGTCCAACAAGGGGATGCAGACCAGCTGCACCAATGCTAGCCAAGTCCTATACGCTCACAGTACATCCCTGTGATGGCCTCCACCCTTAACGAGTCATCCAGCAGATGTACCGATCGCTTGATCCTTAAAGCCGATTGATGTGCTGAGGACCACAGCACACCTCCCGTTTACCTGAAGCAGAGGCCAAAGCAATGTGTTGGTCTCTGGGGGCCTCAATTACCAGGACCCTCCTTTCCAGGGACACGGGTCTCCACGCACGGCAAACACGTGGGTGATTTAGTCCCCAAGAGTAGCTAATAGCAACAGAGCGGCGAAAGCTACTCAAGGGGAGCCCTCAACCTCGTAAGAGGCAATCACAATGAGGGAGAAAAGGAAGAAAAAAGCAGAAGAGTAGAGGAGAGAAGAAATGAAAAGGAAGAGGACAGATCACTGGAGTACCTCGGGATTGTGACACCCGTGTTTACTTAAAGAAAGTAAACCCCCTGAGGGGCAATGTCTGCAGGAGAAGAGTATATAGCAGCTCCGGTTTTTAAAATAGGAATTGCAAATTCTCTATAAATACCATTGGCTGCTTTTACTTTTCTCCATAACTGCTTACTGGATGTCGAAGATGTGATTGAGGAGACATAGCGAGACCAGGATTCCTTCTGACTTCGACGACGAGCTCTGCGAGCTAAAGCTTTCGCTCTCTTAAAGGCAATACGATTCTCCGTCGTGGAGTATCTCCGAAATAACCCCCATAACTTCCTCTGATTTTTATATGTTTTTTCACATTCCTTGTTCCACCAAGGTTTGCAGCGCCTTTTTTGTTTAGAAGAACTCTTAGGTATTGAAGTATCAGCTGCACATATTATTGTTTCATTGACTTTATGTACGGCATTATCAATATCCTCGATCGTAACCATTCTATCATTGTCAACTGCCTATTGTGTAAATAACGTCCAATCTGCCCGACTGTACACGTACGTAGGTAGACGTTGTCCTCCACTAGTACCTCCAGTCTGAAATGACGAGTGGGAAATGATCGCTATTATGCAGATCATTCCCTACACTTAAATTCAACAATGGCAGAAGTGAAGGTGAACAAATGGCGAGATCGAGAGAATGAAATGTTCTTGTGGGTAGGCGGAAATATGTCTTCTCGTCGGTATTGATCAGAGAGAGACAATTATTAGAAATAAATTGCTCTATCTGACGACCGCGAGAATTAGTATCATCACTTCCCCACAGAGAATTATGTCCGTTAAAGTCACCTACTAACAAAAAGGGTGTAGGCAGCTGATCCACTAATGCATCGAGTTCCTCTTTCGGATGACATCATGTGGTGGCAAATACAAACTACAAACTGTAATTAAGCATGTTGTATGAATTCTTACAGCTACAGCCTGTAGAGTTGTATTGATTGGATGGACAGTGCTGGGGAAATTTTTGGATGTTAATATACAAACACCACCAGACACTGCGCCATCGTCACCACAGTCTTTTCTAAAGCAATTAAATCCACGCAGAGTAATGTTGTTTGTAGACTTCAGGAATGTTTCCTGAAGAGCTACACATGCGGGATTATATTTTGTTATTAGAGACTTGATGTCATCATGATGTGAACGCAAACCATGGCAGTTCCAAGAAACAAAGGAAGTTATTTTTTAAATTGTAGAGCTCCTTTTCCGGAGCTGGAAGGCGGGTCATCTATCGGTTCCTCGAATGATACATCGTCGTCCGAGGGATATAAGGACACCGCGTCAGTCTCCAAGCAGGAGAAAGCGTTTTCGGTGGAAATTAAACGTCTTTTGGGTTCTTTTGAAATTTTTAATTTAAGAGCTTTCTCCGCTTTTGATTTGGCAAAAGGAGCCTTTTTTGAGAATGTCGGTGATTTTTTTGAATTTCGGCTTTTCAGATATTTGGGGTAACCTTATTGGGGAAACAGAAAACGATTCAGTTTGTGTGCTGCTCGATTTGGTGACTTTTCTGACAGCAGCGGCATAACTGACTCCAGATTGAGGAGTACGGGAAGTGACTTGTTTTCTCGCCTCTGGATACGAACATTTCTGTTGAACCTTAAGTGTGGTGATCTCCTTTTCAAGCAAATACTGAGGACAGTTTCGAGAATAGGAAGGATGGTCACCATGACAGTTGACACAAACCTCCTTCGCTGTGCAGTTCGAGCTATCGTGGCCAACCACCGCGCAACGAGTGCAGGTGAGTTTGCCTCTGCAAGCGTTTCTCGAATGTCCAAAGCGCTGACATTGGAAACAACGCAAGGTAATCGGGATGTATGGCCTGACGGGTAAATTCATATAGGCAGCTTTTACGTACTGCGGAATTTCTGGTGTCGCAAAAATCAGAATCAGGTGTTTCGTATCAATAACGTTACCATCCCGTCTGACTGTGATGCGTCTTACACCACAGACCTTCTGCTCTTGTAAGTTTTCTAGAATTTCTTCCGTCGGCGTGTAAATCAAATCCCTTGCGGAGACAACACCACAAGAGAAGTTAAGGTTGCCGTGAGGCGAGACAGTCACTTCATAGTTAGCTAAGGTTTTCATGCTTGCCAGATGGCTGCTTGAGAGTCTGCTGCATCCTCTACAAGCAAGTCACCAGAGCGCATCTTCTGAACCTTCTTCACTTCCCCAACTATACCCGATATTCCCTTTGAAATAAGGAAGGGGGACACTGTAGTGAAGTTTCTTTCCTTCCTCTTAATAAATAAAAATTTTGGCTTTAATGTATACAATTGTTGCTCCCGCGGGAAAAAAGAAACATTTTTGTTCTCCCTAGATAGTAAGTTAAAAATTCGGGACCTGACCGCACCACTCACCACCGAGTCCAACAATGGGATGCAGACCAGCTGCACTAGTGCTAGCCAGATAATATGCGCTCTCAGTACATCCCTGTGATATCCTTCACCCTTAACGAGTCATCCAGCAGATGTACCAATCGCTTGATCCATAAAGCCGACTGATGTGCTGAGGACCACAACACACCTCCCGTTTACATGAAGCAGAGGCCAAAGTAATGTGTTGGTCTCTAGGGGCCTCAATTACCAGGACCCTCCTTTCCAGGGACTCGGGTCTCCACGCACGGCAAACACGTGGGTGATTTAGTCCCCAAGAGTAGCTAATAGCAACAGAGCGGCGACAGCTGCTCAAGGGGAGCCCTCAACCTCATGAGAGGCAACCACAATGAGGGAGGAAAGGAAGAAAAGCAGTAGGGTAGAAGGGAGAAGAAATGAAAGAAGAGGACAGATCACTGGGGTACCTCGGGATTGTGACACCCGTGTTTACTTAAAGAAAGTAAACCCACTGAGGGGGCGACGGAGGTGCGAAGACTGCATCATGGCCCAAGATCGAAATTTCGACCATCATCTTTAGTGTTATTTTTTGTAAATATATTTCCAGTATCATTGATGTTTTTGGTCTAAATTTATTCAGAAGTGTTGAGCAGAAGAAGAAAATGTGTTTTCATTATTACAAACTGATCGTAGCGCCCCATTCTCAGTTAGCTTTCGAAATGTCAAAAATTATATTTTTTGCCTGAAGCGCCCCCTATCGGTTTTTCTTTTTGTACCGTTCAACTGAGTTTCAGAGAGCCTCAGCAAATAGAATCATAAAAATGCTTGCCATAAGTCAAGAAATCTGTTTGTTTATCTCTTAGTAGCCTTCGAGTTTCAACCACCCTGTACTTTCACAATTTATTCCGGCTCTAACGCTTTTTGCAGGGTTCTACTTTTAAGTTCAAAATTTAAGTTAGAGTATAAACTTTGGCGAGCATATGTTAAGTAATCAAAATAGCGAGCTGAAAGTTGTTGTCTAGCTCTCCAAAGTCTACAGCGCCCCCTTTTAATGTTTTAAGAAATACGCTTATCAAATTGGTACTGAAGAAAGTCTAAATAAACAGAATCATTTAGCCGCAAAAAGCAAGGAAATCTAACGATTTCCCTAGTTTTTATGACGTTTCAAATTTCGGCAACCAAATTTTCAAAAGCGCCTAGGGCCTTACCATCACGTCAGGAACCCTACATTCCCTATTCAAAAATGTTCGTCTAGGTGTCCTCTATCGATCCTCAAAGTTTGTCACCGACGAGCTGAATCACCCTGTATATATATTATAACTACAATGTATTGTTTCTCGATGAAAGAGAACCGTTATTACACCAACTGACGTTTAGAGAGACAATCTTTAATGCTTGTACTATTTCTGTATAATTTAGATATAAATTTTAGTAAGTTCCCAAGTTTAGAAAAGTAGGATTTTAATAAGTGGCCACGTAAGTTAAGACAAAAAATAATGCTCGCTTTGACAATTAATATTAATGTTAACTCGTTATATAGGATACAGCACATTTTTTTCTTATAAAGATGGCATTCAAGAGAAACTGTTGGGCAACCCTTTTGCTGGCAGATAAAAATCGAGAGCTTCTCTGCAAACTTGTTTACAGTTCAAAATTGTATTGAATAAGTGATCTGTAGCACATTCTCCACGTGTTATAATAATTTCTTCTCAACAAATAGTGTATAAAATGTTATTAAAGTACTTAATAAAGTTGCCATGTTCTAAAAAATAAATAACCTTAAGTTTTTATAAACTACTCTAAAATATGACTATCCAAAATAAACACCTAAAATTATAAATCATAAGCATAGTTCTCCAACAGATTATTTTAATGGAAATAAATTTTATTTTTCTAATGAGGCAGTTAACTGATACAATTTGAAGAATATATGACGAATCATCTCCACAATTTCCCTACAAAGTGTATACTTACCCTTTCAAACAAAAGTGTATACTTACCCTTAGAATACATTCATATTTTGAAATAATTTCCAAGCATTTTATTAACTCTTGCAATTTTTAAAAACGAAAACTCATCACAACTTTGGGAGACACAGATCCAGCTTTTATTCACATGTCATTGTACGAGAGACAATTGAGAGTTTGCAATTTCGTATTTTGACTCTAAAGCTGCCCTTGTTATTAAATGAAGGCGGACAAAGAGAGAAATCATAATAAACATTTCTCCTGTTGAATAGCTAGGAGTTTATCTAATTACCTTTTCGAATCATTCCCTACGCAAAGTATATAACGCAATATATTTTACTATTGAACTAAGGAATTCCTATTTCGACAATAAAATAAACTATGAACAAACGATATTCTCTTTACAAACCATATTCCATAATAACTATTAATTTAATTTCTAATATCTATTTTGTTGAAATAAGCAATGCATGTTTCCATTTTCTTAAGAAAACAAAATAAAATACTTAATAGAGAATATATTATTTCATGTATTTTATAATTTAAGGCTTGGCTTAATTGTTTACCAACTGTGGATAAATAGAAATGCTTTGATTTGTTTAAAGTTCCCAAGTCAACCTTTTTGCATTTAGAGGGATTTAAATTTTTATTTTACATTTTGCATCCCTTACAGCAAACGGTCTGACATTTTATATCCGCAGCTTAAATTCTCTTCCGGAATGATTTTTAACAGAAATTAGATCATATTCGCGTATTGTAACGGAGAAAATCTGGAAAACACTAAGTACCCACATCGAGTATGCCGAAAGCAAAAGTTCAACACCCAACTCCTGGGAATTCAGTTCAGAAGTGGCTGGGATCGAACCTGGATCCTGAAGCTCATAGACCGACCACTAGGTTACAGTGAATATCGGAACTTTAAATACTGACACGGAATCATGAAGCTCCTAATGGCTTGAGATTGTCGCAAGATATTTTAAAATGAAGGGTAATTCATTTTCCAGGTGGACTTTTTATAGATAGAGGGCAGATTCATATGGGAAGACAATCGGAAAATTCTCAAGCACCATCTAAGGGACGAACAACATAAGAAGGCAATCCTCTGTTCTACCATTAGGACACGGTGAAACTTCAAATTTAAAGCTTATAAAAATGTATTATACACCAATGCGAAGGTGGGAATCGAACCTATGGATTTTTAAAGGAAAGGCTAATATACTCGTTATTCAATTTTGAGCTCAACAAAAATAAGATTGCCAACATATCTTTAGAAGATTTTTCTTTAAATATTGTTTATTTTAATTGCATCCTTTATTTTTTGTACATTTTTTCTATAACATGTCTTCGCTTACTATTTCGGAATTTTTTTTATTCCTTTGTTCTTAAAATACGTGCGCGTATAAACTATGACACTTATGTTAAATTGCTTATTGCAAAGCCTTATCAGTGAGCAATTTTTACTTTAAATAATTTTTGGCAGCTTATGAGAGTCTTCAGAATGAACAGATTTGTTTCTATTTTGGAGAGTAGAGAAATCGGATCCCACATTTTGTTTCCATAGAGAGAGAAATACGGGAAATGCAATAAAAATAATCGTGAATTTCATGTTTAATCCACTCATTATAATTAATAATAGATTAATTATACTAATCATTTATTAGTTTAATAATACTAATTATCCTTCATGTGCAAAGAATGACAAAAAAACCACCGTAATTAATAATCTTAGCAATCGAGCCACAATCATTCGATTATCAGTGAAATGAACTGAACTCTGATATCATCAAGTTTAGAATTATATTTTCGTAACAGAAAAGAACAATTGAATATTCTTCAGTCTAAGCTTTGGATGTAAAAGATGTTAATGTCTAATTTGTAGAAATTTTATTAGCTTACAAATATTTAAAACTTGGTTCTTAATTTTATTACATTTTAAATAAAAATAAGAGGAATAGATTTCAGGATACTTTTTTGTATTTTAGTTCTTCTTTACATAAAATCGTGTAACTAAAACTGATATGGTTGAGTTAATATTTATATAGGTAGAGATACAGCGCCTCATGCAGTAACATGCTTAAAATATAGAAAATACTGTTTTAATCATTTTACAGGATAGATATACTACCACAAAACCTTTGATTTTATTACACTTGTAAAAACACTTAAAATATTATAACGATTATATTGTAAATTAATTGATATTTTAATAAGTTCAATACTTTTGGTTTTACTTAAAACTTATAATTCCTGAATGTTATTCAATACGATTCATTTCCTAATTAACATGCTAAATATAGTTAAATTCAATTATACATTTTTCACTTTCTTGATGTTAGATTTTAAGAAATCTACTAAAAGTTGATTAATTATATTTTGAGAAAGTTCACTAAATTTCTCTCAAACAAATCTTTTTCCCCCCTAAAAAAACGCCGTAAAATAATACACACTCACAGAAAAAGTTTCCTAAACAAATTACTCCTGTTCTCTAATGTCTGTGAAATGTTATATTCAACTTTTATAACATAAGTCATTAAATTTATTTATAGTCTCGTTTTAATGAAGTTAAAGAGCTTAAAATGAAGCAGAATTCTACTCAGTACATGTTGTTGTGGAACTGCACATCATTTTATTTTTTATTATTATCTTAATAATATTTTATCTACAATTTATTAACATCTTAAGTAAACGTAATAAATTATTTGGATACTCCGTACTATTATTTGGATTATTGGATATTTCGTAGAATGGATTGTAACTACCACCGTCTCTTGGAATCCTACCAATATTCTTCAAACAGCGATGGATGGATGTAGAAGCAAGTCGACTGAGTCCCAATTGCTAAGTCTTTACGTTGCATTATTTATTTACGTATTTATGAACGCACAGTTTTTGTTGAAATACAACGACCAATTATAACATCGAATTCAAGCCAATGCCGCCTAACCTGTCTAGTGGTTAGCGTACCTGACTATTGATGGGTGGGACCTGGGTTCGAATCCTGGCTCGGGCATGGATGTACTTTCTCTCTCTCTTTCTTGTCTTTCTCCTTTCTATGGTTGTGAATGGTTGCCTACCCTATAAACGGGTACCTATGGCATGTGTGTACTAAGGAAGTCGGACTCCACACCAAATATGGTTCAGTTGGAAAAGTGGAGCAGCGCACCCCATATTGCCAGTCTGGCTGGCACACGACGACAACAATTCAATCCAATAAGATAAGAATACTCTTTCTTCTCCTTTTCATTAAAAGTTAAGTAACATGACTTTTAAAAATACTTTCAACTTAACAAAATCAATCGTTTTCATTGGTACGTACACTTTCTCAGACATTAGAAATTGTTTCGTCAATTTCTAAAAACTAATGAAGAAAGTGTTGCGCCATTTTTTATGCATAAAATGTGAATTCATATTATTTAATATAAAGAGTTTTTTTTATCTCTATAGTAATAAATGATAAGTTTTTTTGTTGTCAACTTGATTATTTCCATTTCAACTTGTTTATTTATTGGGGAAATGTTTCTTAAATTTTATTATTTCAATGCATAGTTTAATGATGTAAAACGCAATGTACATATGTGGTTATCTATATTTAACATAGGTATTCGAAAATATGTGATCAACAATTTTATAGTTTCATTATTCTGTATTTATAAGTTTGAACCAACTCTTTTCTTAATAACAAATTTTGTCAAAGATATTATTTTATATTTGCAAAATTTTAATACAAAAATTATCATTTTACTCAAAAACTTATAATTATAGAGCATCAGAAAATGAATATTTCAGTAGATTTTATAAAAAATTGAATTATAATTGAGTATATAGAAAAAATTTTATAAAAATTCAAAATTCTTTTTTTTTTTTCATTCTTTACAAAAGGAAAGTCCAATATGACAGAACCCAGGTGAAATATAGCAAGTGTTTTCTTTCAAATAAAGAAATTGCATTCTTTTTTTCACAATAAGCGTAAAAAGGATACAATAAAAAGTGTGTAAAAGAGGAAATAACTTGAAGATCATTTCTTTTTGGTTTTAACGAGTATAGGCTACTTTGTCTCTGGAATTCAGATTATTTTTTTTTATTATTTCAGGGGATATCCTGCTCAGGTGGCCTCGTTAAGGAAATTATCTTATTTAACAATAGATTGAAGAGAAAAAGTAAATTAGAAAGCTGTAGAACATTAAAAAGAAAAGTAAGATGAATTTTTTTCATAGTAAAAGATATAAAAAGTTACCCGGAAATTGGCTTGCTGGACAATTTACATGGCTAATAAATTTTGGACAAGATCTTTCATGTCAGTCTTGAGGCATTGCTGTATGGTAATTCTTTCCCATTGTGACTAATATGTTGAGAATGCTCATTATTTGTTGTTATTCAATTAGACTAAACCATGATTTTGCATTGTCCTTTTGAATATCAAAACTTTTCGTTCAATTTTATTGAATTATCAAAACTTTCAGTGTACGTAAAAGGTGTAAATACTGTTATTAGAACGATTAGGCAGATAAATAATGAGCTGAATTGTAAAAATGTCTCCAACTTTAATTTTTTTTTTTTTTTTTTTTTTTTTTTTTTAACAAAGAGATATATTCGGGAAATCAGACTTGTGAATCATTGACTTATTCATTTCACTAAATAAACATGAAAGTTACGCATATATATTTTAAGCTTTGTGCTTGATATTTATCTCTGTAGAAGAGTTTTTCATTATATTTGCAGATGTTTTTTACCGGTCTTGATTGATTCGTGTAACTGCATTTATACTTTCTCATATTTCCTGATTTGGTTTCTGAATCACTTCGTTGATTTGATAAATGGTTCCAGAATGACTGAATGATTCATTAATTGATGACGAATTTCATACATCAACACATTAATTTCAAATTCATCCATAACGAATGAAATGTACACAAGTCACAAGTGCTTGTTTCGCGGAACTTTTGCAGAAATTACTTCATAAATCTAACAATAAAATTCCCTCTTTTTCTAGATAATTGTTCATAATTTTATCTTTTGAAAACCACACTTGTTTTTCTTAAAGCTTATTATCTTTGGGATTTTTAATGTAATTTGTCAGATATTTTCCCAGTGCTTCTTCGACCATATTATGAATGCTCTTCATATCTATCTTATTTTTTCTTTACTCTTCAAAAAGTCTTGAAATAACAAGAATGACACAAAATAGTATAATGCCATAATCTGCTTCTATCTGGTTATAAGCATATAACAACTTTGCTTATAACCAGATAGAAGCAGGTTTACAGTAATACGCTCATTTAATGTAACTTTATATGTGCAACATTTATAACAAACATTACAATTTATGAGCCAAAGATGAAAGAAGTTATTCAAACTTGATTCTTCTCTTGCTCATTTTGTGATGCGAACAAAATTCGATTCCGACTCTTTCTATCATTGTTTTCTTCTGTGGAATCTTTTTAGCAAAACTTTCTTCTGGTTTATGATGTAACGCCTCATACTTATATTACCAATAAGCTTGTTCAAATAAAAAGAAGCAACCATAATACTTTATGGCTTATAAATGCATAAGAAATATATTATTTGTTATACACTCGCTTTTTAATTATGATTTTTTATGATATTTTTTATTTTGTGATATTTTCATTAGAAATGAATGAACTTATGCAATTGAATGACCAAAAATTCTTTTCTTTTGTAAGAAAAAATTTATGTTTATACTTTCAGAAACATTGAACATAGCGCACTCAGAAGGAGCATGGGACTGAAATGAAATGCACATAATGACATAAATGGGAGAGTCACTTGATCCCAAAATCAAGATAATTAAACATATACAGTGTGTACAATTAGATACTACCCAAATAGTGCGTCGGATAGACTCTTCTGCTGCAGCTACATGGTCCTGCATCGAGTTGATTAGAAGTCTGATGTTGTTCCAAGACACATGTGCCCACAAATCGTGGCTTCTTCAAATTATGTGCACAGTGACAATGTGGCATCTGACGTTTCAGCTGGTCCAAAACATGCTCTATCGGTAACAATTCCGTTGAGAGGGTTGGCTATGGAAGAGTTTGAGCATGACGTTGGACGTGTTGAGCAACTCGAGCTGTAGGTGGACGAGCATTATCTTGCCGAAAAATTGCACCTAGAAGACCAATTAGGAAAGGTCTGACATGAGGCGAAAGAATGTCATATACATAATAGTGGCTCATTAAGATTCCACGTACCACAACTAGTGTGGACCGGCTACCATAGACTATGCTCTCCCAGAACATTACGAGGTCTGCTGTGCGGGCAATGTGTCCTACGACTGTGTGAGTAGAAGTGTACCATTCACCAGGGTGCCTACATGCCCGTACGCTATACTTTTACACTATAATCTGTCCCCAAAACGAACCGAGTTTCATTACTAAACACGTTCTGCTAATCTGTAGCATTCTACGTCGCTCGTGCTTGGCATAACTGCAGACAGAGTTGCTAAATATTAAAAGCAATACATGAAACGCGTGCTTGACTCGCAGATTCACTTCCACAAGGCATCTGGAAATAGTTTGGGGCTCAGCTGGCACTTATTCATCTGCGTGTATCGTTCTACGATACAAGCGGACATACGGCATCCACGAGCACTTGCTGCACTCTCCTTCCAGTTTCTTGTTTCGTCATCTTCTTAATCGCCCTAGACCTCATTATTACACCGCACGTGTGTACCACCTCGTATTCCCTGTTCCCAACCTGTTCTGACGGTACTCTCCGAATGATCAACTTGGCGAACAACACGGCGCATCGATCAGCCTGCGGTTTTCAAGCCAATGATGAGGTCTTTCTGAAACTGACTTAACTGTGCGAAATGTCTTCTCACACGTCTTCCTGGCATTCTTCGCTTACTAAAGTCCTTCTAGAGCCGGCATGTGATTGTCACGTTTTTGAATCTTCCATTCTGCTGTGCATTGTGTTATGCGCATTGGCATCAAACTTGGATCATTTGCATATCGCCTCTCACTATATTCATTTGCAAAGTTTCCCCCTTTTACCTTTCTTTATTTTCACTCTTTGGGCTATTTTCATTGTTCCTGAGTGTATGTAAATCCTATATTAAAATATTTTAGAAATATAATATTAGGTTGGGGAAACAGAAATCCATTATTTTTACGTGAACTTTATGTAACTTCTTTTGGTTTCACTTTGTAAAAAGGTTTAAAACAGCTTTCATGTAGATTTTTAGGTCTTGCGCGTTACGACTGATGACATGCGGTTAACTTCCATCATTTTTGATATTTTATAGACATTTTCGACGATGCTGTATCCACATGCGAGGCGCATCTCTAACATCAAAAATACCCGAACGGAATCGACGAAACAAAAATTGTACGTAACTGGTTGTTACAGTCTTATATAGGACGATAAACACCTTTTACGATTTTAGCCACCCGGCTATCTTTTTAGCCGTTACAAGAGAAAAACGAAAATATATAGAATTTTCTGTTTGTTGTTTTCCATTTTTAAAACCTTGTACTTGTAACTGAATTAATCAAACAAACAACCGCAAGAGGCTATTTTAGTCTCAAATGTCACCTTTCCAATGAGCATAAATCTGAAATTGTTTGATAGATACCTCACGAGATATCGATCACTACAGACATCTACCGAAAAAATAATGAATTACTTTTTCCCCAAACTAATATAAAAGTTGAATGATTTTTATTTTTATTTATTTTTATTTTTTATTTACTTGAGATTTTAGAATCATGATATTTCTTGCAATTTTTTTAAATAATTTAATGAAATATTTTGCGCTGAATATTTTTAATCCATATTCGGGGACGGGGGGTATATTGTTATATTACTCCAAAAAGTTTCATTTTTGTTTAGCTGTACCTTTGTTAAATTTTTCGAGTGAGCTACAATTCTAATTTTATGGTATATTAGATATGTATAATTGTATAATTACTGATTTATTTCGAAAACTGAACCTTAAAAAAATATTTTTAATTTCAGGAGCTGATTTGGAAAATAAAAGAATGCATTTTTATTAACTGCAAAAATATCATTACTGTAAAAATATCATTTTTATACAAAAATTCAAAAAAAAAAAAAAAAAAAAAAAAAAAAACAATTGTTTTTAGAAAAAAATATATGTAACAGTGAAACGTTGCATTCTAATAATTAAAAAAATGGTAAAACTTCTCTTTAAGAAGTCTGACATGAAGATAATTTTTTATTACATATCTTTGTGTTTTAATAGAGCATATTTTGCTATTCTCAGTATGACAAGTTTAGGATATGGCATTTGCTGTGATGTTTGCCATTGAAAATAGCAGCATTTCCTTGCATTCAGATTAGGATTTAATTAGCAAGTTATATTAATAAAATCTGTATTTTAAAGAACAGCTCTAAATTATTGAATAAACATGTTCAATTTTATTATCAGTTTTTTTTTATTAAATAGTTGAATAAACGTACAATTTTTATATTACAAAAATAAACAAACTTAATTATGTTTTTGCTAATTGTTATTCGTTTTCCTAGGTTGCTTTAATTACTCTGGGAATTCCTTGCATCATTTCATCAGCACAGATTGTAAGAACTCGAGCGAAAAATTTTCTTCGTTGCGAGAAAAAAAAACAGATCGTATCCAATGAATGATATTTATGTTCTGGAAGAAAGATTTCAAAAAGTTGATTTCCGTAAACAAGAATAATCAGAAAACGTATGTTGTATACATCTTAGATATATTTTTCAGAATATTTGATAAATTGTTTATAATAATGATGTGTCTATTTTCTTTAATTTAAATATCTTTTCAGTTTAAAGAATGGCGTTGCTTTCAATGCAAAATAAAAAATATTTCAAAAATTTAACATTAAACATAACGTCGTGTGAGTATTTTAATTTCCTTCCCTTTAAAACACGTAGACATTTATTTCAATTTAGAAAATTTAGATTCACATTTAATATCTGTTAAGGCTTTGAGTCGAATTTAACAATTATTTACAATTATAGGCCATATAATTATTTTTATTCACTTATACATGGTTATCTGTTACAAGACAAAACTTTTCATCAAATGATAATCATTAAAATTGCTCTTTTGTTGCACAAAACAAATAATGCTATTTTACTTTCTTATGATATCACTAATAAATCATTTGTAGAAAATAAATATTAAGTCATATGTAGTATAATAAAAATAATAAATCATATGTAGAAAATATAATTTATAAACCATGTGGCACCCGTAACTTACTGCATTTTCATACATTTCTCTCTTCTGATAAACAATAAACCAAAAGCACATACTGTTGCCATCCTTAACTTTTAATCCATGTGCTTATAGTTACTAAGCGAAAGCATTTGTGCTACACGAAATAAAATATCCTCGGCTGGAAAACATCAGGACTGCTTCCTATAACTGTTTAATTTCAATGACATAAATTGTGTTACATTTAATTTTTATTAAAGTAAAATAGAACAAACAGAGAGAACAATTCCATAGCAACTAATCCTAGCAATTCCTTCAATTTCCATCTGCGTTTGCTTGTCATTCTTTATTTTAAATGTGATGACAATTAACAGATTCAAACTTTTTATAATTGGAAAAGAAATTATTCTGAAAATAACTCAAAGATTCAAATTATTAAAGTAATTGAGCTTTCTTCTAAAGTTTGCAATTAAAAGATAGCATGATTAGTTTCTTTATGCATTTTTCTGCAGCGGAGTACAATAACTACTTACAAGAACTGTATAGAAACAGCAGGAGAAACTTTGACTTCCTCAAGGAAACAAAGGAGGAATTTTGTTGCAATCTGATCCAGCTGCGTCAACATGAGTGTGATAATTACATTCTCCTTCCTACACAAGACCTGCGATGTAGATGGAGGCGCTTATCTCCAGCAGCGAGCAACATCGGAAGTACCTTAACTTTGGGGGCCTACTTCTTCTCTTTCTGCGTCTCGATTATTACGAAATGAGCCCTTGTTTACAGGCAAAGCAATACTGTGAAGAAATCACGCGACAAAGTTCAGAATTCCAACAAATGCAATTTACAGGATGCAGCTCTCATGATTAAAACTTCAAGTCTTAAAGCAGGAGAGGGCTGAACTTCTGCTGAATTTCTATAAATAAAGAAAAGTAGCAAAACACTGAAAACAATCACTACTTATCTGTTAGTTGTAAAAAGTTTGTAAGATGTAAGTATGCCCTTTTTATGAAAGAAGGCGGCAATTCAGCAATTTGTGTTTTTTTAATGGGAGAAATTTATAGGTCATTATGAAGGATTTTATTAATTCTCAAGATCAATTACATTCTGATATTGCAGCACAGTGACCTAGGGACTTACCGTGGATTAAGAGTGGGAACGCACATCAGAAAGAAGGCTCCAGTTCCAATCTCAGCCAACTAGAGATTAGATGTTACAGTTCTGCCTTCTACATACACGTCAGCCGGGGTAGTTACTTGCGATTTTTCCGGGTTTTCTCTCTTGTGACACGTGAATAAGTCGCATTATCCATGAGAAGACACCCTGAAGACAATTAAGATATAGACTTTAAAGACACACCAAAAGAACTATACGGCATCAAGCAGTCCACAACGTGGCTGTGTTGGAACAACACTTTTCGGAATATAAGTCCGAACCTCTAATGAACAACTGAAGATGGATGTTGTATTTATAATGCCTGTTATAAGTACTTTTAAGTCTATCTTGTGACGTGACCTGAGAATATGACCCACTATCTATAAAAAGGCTTCCACAAGTCAAATGATGTGTGAAGATTATTAAATGTTATCATTTAGGCAACAAATGATATATCTTTAAATAAATTCATGATAAATATATGATATGGAATACAATATGAGGGGGTATAGCAATTGAAATAAACTTTTTTCCCCGATTTTTTTTTAAGAAAATTTAATCTTAAAGTTTTCCTTTGCAAGGAATTAAACACATTAAAAACTACTAAACTAACTAATAAAATGTCTTTTAATGACATTTTTTAGTTTTAATGAGAATTGAAAAACTTTTAAAAAATTACTGTTGTGAAAATTTTGCATTAGATAATTGTAATTGAAATAACTTGCACTTTATTACCAGGATGATGGCACTCGTAATGATAATGAATGTCGAACTCTTTAGTGTATTACCGAACGTCATCGTGACCGATCTCAAAATCTTTATCTCTTCTATCTTTACCTACGAAATGCTATCAACCTTAACACATGAGTAAAATGCGGCAACCCATTCCTTTCCATCAAGGTCTTCCTAGAACTATCTTTCAAAGGAATAATGTTCACTCACATATTGTAATATATGTTCCAGGCTCATTTGCAGCTGAACATAAGCTATGTCTTTCTTAGGTCGTTGCCTATCAAAGATGTTTGGGATCTCATTCAGGAGCGAAGTGCTACTGATCCTAATGTATTAAGACTGCATACAATACAGAAGGCTATCCTCATGCAAACATTCAGAATTTAATTGAATATACTCCACTGAATTAAGTTAATATAGCTGCACTTATTATTGCTTGTGGAGGCTACACTAAATGTTGATTTCGGACACTTTATATTGTTTTTTTTTTTTCACTTTGGAAACTTAATGGAAATTATTAAATTTTCATTAACACCAATATTGTACCAATACAAGCAATTTTATGTATAATGATTCCTTAAAAGGGAGGTAATTTTCTTAAATATAAATATCAAGAGTATAAGAACAATTTATAAATACTCTGGATTTAGTGATAATTTAATTAGTGTTTTTGTTAATGTGTGGGTTTCTTCAGCCCTTTGGGCTCAATGATGCACATTTTTTTGCTTCATTCATAATTATTCGAGTATTATTTTAATGGACGATAAGTAAATTTAAAGAGTGAATAGAAAAACTGTATGCAATATGTAACACTGTCAGGTATTTTTTTTTTATAGGATAGGACATAAGAAAAAATAACTTTCACTTTCTTCATGATTTAGTTTCTCTTCTGTTCTACATAAAACAGAGATATTAGTAATTGTGACATTTTTAAATAATATTATCCTGGCAATATCAAGTTTATAAATTTGCAACAATTGAAAAAATTAACATTTTTATTGATGTATTAACAATACGTATAAAATATCAGTTCCATGTCTCAAAAAATAGTGAAATATTTTTCTCCAGTTGTTTTACAAGAGGGGTAAAAATTGCTCTATATCAGGATATGGCTAAAGTGAAACAAAAGTGTTTAGGAATCTATGACGCTGGGTTTTACAAATATTAATATGAAAGGCAAAATTTGTCCTGAGATTAACAACTTTTGAACAGAATATTTTAGTATTAAAGGGGAATTCAATTATAAGGAATTTAATTTTAAAATATATATTACTGATAAACAAGCTCCCTACTTTTTCTACACTTACGAATTTCTGTTTTTATGAACCAAAACTCTCTCGCTTTAAAAAAAGTCTATTAGAAGTTATCTCACTTTGTTAAAGGAAAATAAGGTCAACAAGAAATAAAATAAAAAATGCTTTTCCTGGTTTGACTTTTTAACGGACATTCTTCACTTACTTAAATGGGAAAGTATTTTTAGTAATCACTCACTGCCAGGGAGAGAACTACGACCATAAAGAAGTCAGTTATTTGTTTTCTCAATGGCACTTGCTGAATAGGACAGTCAATCAAAATGCTTGTCACATTCAGCAGAGACATTGAATGAAGAATGTTCTCGAGAAAGCGACGTTATCTGCACCCAGTGTAGTTTCCAAATTAGGGATGCGAAATCACGTGTCTTGACAATCACATATGCTTGGACAAGAAAATTCATCATAAAATGGTCGCAACTCTAGAAATATTACGAAATTCTATCACTAGATCAGTTTTTATTATTCCTGTTTAAAAAAAAAAAAAAAGACAGATAAGTTGGTGAAGATGCGTGATTGCTTTTTAAGAAGGAATGAAAGTGTCACCATAGTCATACCTTGACTATTTATTTAGTATTTTAATTTTAAATAATACCGAAACATTTACTTGATCATAATTCTCCATCATCGCTTATATGTAATGTATATTAGGGAATAATAGTTTATCCATAACGCTGACACACCAATCAACAGATGAGAGTGAATCATAGTGTTCAAAAAGCTAATTAACATCTTCATTTTTTTTAACTCGTTAACTAATCTGTGACAGACTTTATATTTAATTCATTACAGGCAGTTAAAATTGCAAGAGCAGAAAGAAATTGAAGTACATCAAAATGTTTCCTTTTGGATAAATAGAATTAACGACACTTCATAGGACTGACGCCGTCATAAAGTATTTTAACAACCTAATTTGCCTTTCAGAAAATTTTTCAGAGATAGAGTGCCGTATTCACGAGTTCCAAGGTTGGAAACCTGGAAAACTCTTAAGCAACTCCTCCCCTGACAGACGTGCATTTAGAAATGAAAAGAACATTTTCATTTTCCATTACTCAACAGTGGCTTGTTTCAAGCTCTGAACCTTTCACACCAAATACTATTCTGCATTTAGGCCATAGTGAGCTTAAGCAACGGTATAATCCAGAAGCATTGATCCTGAAAAATCAGTAACCAGAAGAACAAACTTTTCTTGCAAAGTAACAAAACTTAAACGCTTGAGCAAGTGGTTGGACGTTATGTGCAAAGATCGAGAGATGACACAACAGCACAGTCGCAGTGACCAGCGTAAGTACGGTCGACAAACAATTATTCTTCGAAAGTGAATACTGTGATTCAAAGGTTACCATTCAATTACACCACTGTAAATGGCCAGTAATATAATTTTAATACAGGTACTTTAATTATTACAGTAGAATAATACAATTATAAGCACATATATAAATTCAATTATTTATTTAAATAGTTTCCATATGAAAATAAATCTATATATTTTGAAACAATGAAATTGGTCACTCTAATGTATACGAATGCATCTTTACTATTTAAAATAATTTGAATTTTTCTACAAGTATTAATAATCCCATGACTGTTACATATTTTAGTTTCCTTTCCATAAAGAATCATTATTATAATTTTTCAATAGATATTGAAAGAAAATAGAAGTTTTCACAATTTAAGCTGCTTGCTTTTCTGAGCTTAAATAAATTAAAATGTGTTTTCAGACAATTAATAATAAATACCAAAGTTATTCTAAAAAATTATGAATGGTTCTGTAAAACTGTGTGTTTGTGAAGTCTTGAAAATAAAATATTTCACAATTATACCATAATTTGTTTCGATTTCTAACTTATATTTAGGGATTGAAACTAGCAACAATTCAGATTAATCACAAAAATTCTGACTATACATTTATTAGATAAAAACTGTTTTTTTGCTAGAATTTTAATAATAAGTTACATGCTTATCGACATTAAAAAATTAAAGCAAATTGAAATCCTGACATTTAATTGCAGATTAAAGTTACTATTCACAATAGACAGCTTTTGATTCCACATGTAAAAGTACTTGAAATAATATATATTTAAAAGCTAAATTATTATTAACATTGTGTTTTGAAGTTCTTTATATATATATATATATATATATATATATATATATATTGATTTTTAACACACACAATGAACTACGAGTGGTGTTTACTGAACTGAAAACAACCCTGGAAGAAGAGTGTATCCTACTTCCAATTGCAAATCGAAAACCGGCTCTGCGGCAGCACCACCATGTGGGCGTTGTTACATAATACATTATTACATATTTTCCATTAAAAGTTCGTTTATATAAAATTCAAGCAAGTTTATTTCAATGAAAAAATTCCTTTTGCGTCATTATTTATATATTATTTTTATTCAAATCACCGGCAGCAGTTGTTGCTCGTCATATTCAGTATATGTGACCCACACAATTTTCCCCTCAGGGGATTTACTTTCTTTAAGTAAACACGGGTGTCACAATCCCGAGGTACCCCAGAGATCAGTCCTCTTCTTTCTTTTCTTCTCTTCTTCTACCTTCTGCTTTTTCTTCCATTTCACCCTCATTGTGGTTGCCTCTGATGAGGTTGAGGGCTCCCCTTGAGCAGCTGTCACCGCTCTGTTGCTATTAGCTACTCTCGGGGACTAAATCACCCACGTTTCTGCAGAGGACTTGTTTTACACGCCAACAGATGAAATATTGGAAAACCTACAAAGCCAGAAAGTCTGTGCCGTGAAAAGAATTACTTTAAAGCGAGATGGCATTGTTCTCAACACAAAACATCTAATTTTGACATTTGCGACACCCGGCTTGCCGCAATATATAAAAGTCGCTTATATGAGGTGTTCTGTTCGGCCATATATCTCAAGTCCTCTTAGATGTTTCCAGTGCCAACGTTTTGGCCATTCTAAAATAGCTTGCAGGGGTACATTCACTTACGCCCGTTGTTCTGACGTTGGCCATGATAGTCTTACCTACGATGCTAAAGAAGTGTGTGTCAACTGCAAAGGCAATCACACTTCTTACTCTCGAACTTGTCCTGTTTGGCAACTGGAAAAAGAAATTACCACTCTCAAAATTAAAAACAATATAACTTATCCAGAGGCTCGACGGTTAATCACTTCGCGGACGCCAGTAACCGGTGTTAGCTATGCTGCAGCGGCTAAAAAGGTTACTCGATCTTGTTGTACCAAAACTGAAACAAGTTCATGTCCTCCAGTTTGCTTGCCCTCACAGGTTACAAAAGCTAAAAAGCCTATACCCACTTTTACCAAAATGTCCGCAAAGTAAAAAGCCCTAAAAGCCTGAAAATTAAAACTCTCCAAGGAAGGACATCGCAATTCTACCCTAACTTCAAAAAAAGCCCTTCATGCTTTGGATGCAGACGCTGTTAAACTACATCATTCAGATGATGATTTCAGCTTGGAAGATTCATCTGAGATGACAATAAGTAACAGTGATAATGGTTAATTTATATTCCATTGATGACTTCCTTTGTTTCATGGAATTGTCGTAATTTCCGGCCTCGAATCGATGATATCAAATCCATCATCTCTTACTGCAATCCTGCATGTGTGGCTCTCCAGGAAACATTCCTGAAGCTCACTATTGCCCCTAAAATACGTGGATTTAAATGCTACAGAAAAGATTATGATGGAAGTGCCGATGCAAGCGGTGGTGTTTGTATCTTCACATAAAACAGATGCCCTAGCAAAGCACATCAGCTGCGCACTGCACTAGACGCTGTTGCTATCCAAATTCATACCACATGTCTAATCACAATGTGTAGCCTTTATTTACCACCAAATGACATCATTCATGCAGAGGAACTAAATAAATTAGTTGATCAACTCCCAGCTCCATTTTTATTGCTCGGTGATTTTTGTGGGGTAGTGATGATACGAATTCTCGCGGTCGTCAGATTGAGCAATTCATATCTGATAACTCTCTCTATCTGCTAAATACCGACGAGAAGACTTATTTCCACGAACCTACAAGGACATTTCACTGTCTTGACTTAGCTATTTGTTCTCCGTCACTTCTGCCGTTGCTGAATTTCACTGTAGGAAATGATCTTTTCAATAGTGATCATTTCCCTCTTATCGTGACTCAGACTGGAAGTAATAATGTGTCCCATAGGCCACCTAATTACGCGTACAGTCGAGCTGGTTGAGATCTTTTAACGCAATTGGCTACGATTACGAAAACCAGAGTTAAGAGAGATGTGATTGATGATGCCGTTAAATATGTCACTGACACAATATTAAAGCTACGGATGTTGCTATCCCAAAAAGTTTTTCTACTCCACACAAACATATAATTATATATATTACTATATTACAAGAAACAAAGGAAGCAATGGAATATTTTCCGAAGATACCCATCTACGGAGAACCTTATTGCTTTAAAAAAAGGCCAAAGCTCAAGCTCGTAGAGTAAGACGCCAGAGTCAAAGAGAATCTTGGATTCGTTACGTGTCTTCAATTGCATCATCGACATCCAGCAAACAATTGTGGAGGAAAGTAAAAGCAGCCAATGGTATTTACCAGGATTATTCCTATTCTGTTTTAAAAACGGGAGATGCTGTGCATTCCTCAACGGTACACATTGCAAATGTCATCGGAGAAAGCTTTGCTAGTGTGTCCGGCTCTGATTCCTATAGTCCCACTTTTCAAAAGTCTAAAAGAATAGCTGAGCGGACTCCTCTACGTTTCACTGATCGACGAAATCTACCGTACAATTATGTGTTTGGATTGTCAGATTTGAAGACTACCTTATAACAGGCAAATAATACCAGTCCCGGACCAGATGGAATCTCTTATCAAATGCTCCGTCATTTACATCCAGATTCATTATTGAACATACTTTTATTATTTAATAGAATCTGGACGGAACATGCTTATCCTGCAGCATGGAGAGAAGCGATAGTGATTCCTATTTTGAAAACGGGCAAAGATTCCTCTGACCCAATGAGTTATCGTCCAATAGCTCTTACGAGTTGCCTATGCAAAACTTTTGAGCGTATGGTCAATGCTAGACTCAATTACATCTTAGAGAAGAATAATTGCATCCGTCCTCATCAAAGTGGTTTTCGAAAAGGTCGATCCGCTATTGACAATATAATAGATCTGGAATCCCACATTCGAAATGCTTTTGTAAGGACAAACCATCTTGTTGCAATCTTCTTTGATATAACGAAAGCATATGATCGTACGTGGCGCTATGGCATTCTCCGTACTATGTACCATCTTGGCTTTAAGGGTAATCTACCCATGTTCATAAAGAACTTCTTATCCCTCCGGCTTTTCAGAGTGCGCATTGGAACTACACTTTCGAATGCTTTTATCCAAGTTGAGGGTGTTCCTCAGGGCAGCGTTTTAAGCGTGACCATTTTAAACCTTTTCATCAGCAACATATTTCATGAATTACCAGCTTCTGTTCATAGTAATTTATATGTTGACGACTTGCAAATTTCATATACAAGATCAAATATGAATATAATTGAAAGGCAATTGCAAACACATGTAAATTATCTCACTGCTTGGGGTGAACAAAATGACCTCTCCAAATAAGAGTTGCTGTGTTCATTTCTGCAGGAAAACGAGTTTTCACCATGATCCTGTGCTTCACATTAATTGTAGACCTATCCCTGTTGTCAATGAGATAAAATTTCTTGGCGTGATTTTCGATCAGAAATTAACTTTCCTTCCGCATGTGTTACATCTACGGAAGAAGTGCCAACGACTGCTCAATATCCTCAAGGTGCTTTCGAATACATCTTGGGGTGCCGATCGCATATCACTCCTCCAAATTTACCAGTCGATAATTTTATCTCGCATTGACTACGGTTGTGTTGCTTACGGATCAGGTAGATCTTCCGTTTTACGCATATTGGACACAATTCATCACTCTGCTTTAAGAATATGCCTTGGGGCATTTCGAACTTCTCCCGTCCAGAGTCTATATGTAATCTGCCAACAATTACCATTAGCCCTGCGGCGGATGCAGCTGTCTTTTAGTTATTATTCAAACAGTATGTCCTCACCTCATCATCCCTTACATTCTACGATTCCAAATGCCGCTCTTAAGGAATTATATAATGCTAGACCATCAAGCATTCAACCTTTTCTCGCGCGTGTTAAATCTTACCTTTTGCTGTCTGACCTATGTGATGTCCGGATTGAGTCTATAGACTTTTTCGTACATCCTCCTTGGTATCATCCACGCATTACAGTACTCAATGAATTTGAAAACTATAAAAAGTCGGACACAACTCCTGCAATTTTTCAACAGCTTTATGCATCTCATCGCTGTCAGTATGCTATGTACACTCCCATCTACACTGATGGATCCAAATCAGCGGGGCACGTTGGCTGTGGAGTTTATGTTGACAATACCTTCTTCAGTTACTGCCTTCACAAATCTTGCTCCATTTTCACTGCTGAAGCCATTGCTGTATACCGTGCACTTTAGTATGTGAGTACAAAAA
This sequence comes from Latrodectus geometricus, assembly GCA_026290005.1. Classification (NCBI taxonomy): domain Eukaryota; kingdom Metazoa; phylum Arthropoda; class Arachnida; order Araneae; family Theridiidae; genus Latrodectus; species Latrodectus geometricus. The sequence goes on along the minus strand of JAPDSC010112401.1, from coordinate 236,282 downwards.
TGTTCTTAACTATTGCATCCATACTGACAGTAAGAATGTTTTAGAAGCTTTGAAAAATTTTTACTATAATTGCCATCCAGTTGTGTTCAAAATTTTCAAACTGCTTGATTCAATCTCTCGAAATGGTTTCGAGGTACTGTTTTGCTGGATACCAGGCGTCATAGGAATAGATGGTAATGAGAAGGCTGATGCGGCAGCGAGATCTATTCTGCTTTAGTTTCATCAATAGATGTGAGAAAAGATTTAAAACATTTTACAAATTCTCTTTGGCAGGAATCTTGGAACATGCAAGTCAGCAACAAACTCCATTCCATATTTTCATTTATCATCCCATTACATGTTTTACCTGTACGAAGCGCAGATGTGAGACCGACTCGCCTTCGTATTGGTCACACACGTTTTACCCACAAACATCTCTTCTTGAGTGATTTCAATCCTTGGTGTGAAACGTGTGATGAACCATACTCAGTGCATCATATTTTAATTGTGTGTCCAGATTTTAACCATTTCCGCATCATATTTTTTAATAGTGATATTTTAACATTACCAGACTTGCTAGGGGAACCACCCCATCGCAATCTGTTTGCATTTTTAAAAGCAATTAATTTTCTTCATTTTATCTAAATTTAGAAATATTTTAATCAGACGTTTTAACTTTTATCCATTATATCAACTTTTAAAAATATTTTATCACAACTTTCTTAATTTCTGTAAATACATACATCATTTTAAACAACATTTTGTTTTAACAGCTCATAATTTTAAGATTTTAATGGGTCGATGAAAATGATAATTTTCAACTCGTATCTGGCGCAGCTTGTCCTTTTTGGACCTTGCGCCATAAAGCCCAACCAACCAAACAAACAAACAAACAACAAACAAACCCACACAATTTTTTATGTTAATTATTTAATCTGTAATTTCTTATACATGAATTTGGCAACAACTTTACTTACCCAAAATAATTAATGTTCTGATTAAAGAGCATTAAATGTAATTCTGTAAAAATATTTATGGTTAGTATCTACGAATTTTCAGAATATTTTAAATTATGAAATATATAGCTTCATTATTTCAGTACTATTATCAAAGTAAATTTAAATAATTTATAAAATAAGATAAGAATTTTAATTCATAACACCTGTGCATTATCTCTTGCGCATTTGTTTTTAGAAGCAGTAAACTTGCTATTAATTAGGAACATTACTACCGCAAGTCGTCAATAGGAACAAAAAAACAACTGAATATATTAAAATGAGGTATGATTCTTTCCCACCCCAAGTAATTAATTGCCAAGTATAGCAACGAAATGTAACTATGATGCATTATAAGTATTTTTTAAATAACGGTATATTTTTATTTGCACAATTTGTATTTTTAAATTTACTTTTCGAGAATGATCCCAAAGAATTTTATTATTATAAGAAATAGAAATTATTATAAGAATCATTTTAATTAAAATTCTAGTTTTGATTGCTTTTGCAGTCAACGAAGCACAAGGCAAGCGCTGCAGTGGACAGAGGTTAGTTCGGAAAGGATTTTGATTTATTCAGAAGACGGGGGAAAAAAACAAATATCGTATAGTCAGACACACTCGAATAAATAAATAAAATTTTTCTTCATTCATTTTTTTCTTCTGAGCTACGTCTGACTTAGTAGACAAATGTATCCTATAAATGTTGATACTTTCTGCTGCATTTAACTTTCAATTAGCTAATATTTATTCAAATATTTAGTTCACAGCTTAATTAATATTTTAAAGTGGTACAAATATATGTTATTAATTCAGAGCTCAATCTGTATGTCGAGGATGAAGGCACCTTCTGTATGGCGGATGCAATTTCTGTTCTTATGTCCCCAAACAATGACTCAGAAGCACATTTTAAAAGACAACAGAAAAATTACCATATTTTTCTGAGGGATCCTTCAGATAAAATTCATTTTCTTTCTCAGAAACAGAAAAAAAAATTAAAGCATGATGAGAAAAAGCTAATTTTTTATTAATTTATCATATCTATAGTTGCATAAGAGCCACTGTTTAACAATGGGAGATATAAATTGCTTTTAAATTATCTGCATACATGTATGTCGGGATGGGTGTTTTACAGGTTTTCTCCCTTGCGACACGTGAATACGACCAATTATCTATCTTACGAAACGCTAAAATTCCTTCCAAAGGATTTTGGCTGTTAAGCAACAGTGTCATATATTTATAGATGCGATTGTGAATATTGACATAAACATATTCAAAGGCTGTGAGGAATTTGAAAACGCACTTCATACCGTCTTCATCCATTATTTTTTTATCTAAAACTTTGTGAAATACATTTATTCAAGATTCGAGGAGGCATTTGTAGTCATTCTATATTTTTTTCAAAATAGACGAAACTAATTTTTTAACGGTATGATGTTACCCAAATACCAACAACATTTCTTACCTTGAAATATGAGACGTGGTAAATAACTCAAAGTCAACATGCGTAACTCGAAAAGCAAGATAACGCATGACATATTGAGCAAACATCAATTATTGTATTTGGCATAGAAACAAGCTGTCTTCCGCCACTTGATGTCCATACCAATGCCTCGTGAATGTATTATCTGTAAAAATAAATTTCATTTCCTACGTGGAAGAAAAGTATTCCGCTTAAAAATTTCAAATAATTTATTTTTGGAAAACTATTCTAGTATAGCAAAACGTATATAAAAAAATAACTGAAAAAATATATTTGAAACAATGACATGTATCCATTTATCTTTGAAAAGCAATCAAATGTGTATTTTTTACAGATACATGTTTCAGCTTCACTTTAATTTTTAAAATCATATATTCTGGTATTTGCACATTTAAAAAATATCTGTTAATTTCAACTTATTGCTTTTCTCTCATAGAAACAAAACCTGAAGCTAAGTTGCGAGGAAACAAATTTTTTAGTGTAAAATTTTTAGTCATGAAAATTATAAAACAATTATAATTATGTAAACAATAACAATTCTATTAAAAAAATTACGAGTGCAAAATGAGGCCACCTAGCAAGTGGCAAAGTTGACACCTGAATTGGTATTCTCACGTTCAAAATTCAACAGCCCATTATTTTAAACTCACTTAAATTGATACCTACAAATGTGTACTTTAAGTTTATTTAATTCAAATTTGAATAACAAATCTTTATCATCTCACACCTATAGGGTATTAAATAGTTAAGAAATTTTTTATTTATTATTTAAATTTTTAATTTTTTATTTACTTAAAAAATTAAGACATTTTTTAAGAAAGTAATAAATTGCTGGTATTTCTATACAATGAATAGTGTATATGCAGATTTTAAATCTCTGTCTATCTAACATACATTTATTTTTATTTCATTGTTAAATTCATTTAACTTTCATCAATCTAAAATTCATTAAAAGTTAACTTATAAACTTATAGTTGGTTGGTTGGTTGGGTTTTGTGTCGCAAGGCCCAAAAGAGGACAAGCTGTGCCAAAAATTTAACTTTGAAGAAAATATATGAATTTTAAAGAAAACACAAACTCAACATTAAAAGCTTAAAACAAAAAAATAAATGTATAAATTTATATTAAAATCTGGAAAAGTATAAGTAAATGGGAATAAAATGAACATTCATACAAATTAAATAAAAGTAAGGAAACTTGTTTCCCTTAAAAAGGCAAAAAGGGTTCGGGGGGTGACTCCCCCACTAAATCATACATGGTTAAGAAGTCAGTTTAAAAATATTTAAAACGGTAAAGGTTAAAATTAGGACATGAAATTAAAACATGAGACGCAGTATATGGTTCATCACACGTTTCACACCATGGATTTAGTTCATTTAAAAACTAATGTCTGTGTGTGAAACGTGTGTGTCCGATACGAAGGCAAGTCAAACTGACATCTGCTCTTCGTAATGGTAAAACTGATGATGGAATAAGGTATGTAAAGATGTCACGCAGTTTGTTTGCGACCTGCATACTCCATGACTCCTGCCAAACGAAATTCACAAATTTTTTTACAAACTTTCTCACATCGAAAAGAGGGACAAATGAATGAAGTACGGACGATGCAGCTTTATCAGCTCAATCTGCATTTTCATTTCCCTCAAGACCTACATGACCAGGTTGGTTGGTTGGTTGGTTGGTTGGGTTTTCTGGCGCAAGGTCCAAAAAGGACAAGCTGCGCCAAAAAATTATTTTTTTTTTTTAAAGGAAATTTTTATTGGCAAAACCCATACTAAACGTTAAAAATTTAAAAAACAAAAATAATTGTATATAAATATATTAAAATCTAAATAAGTAAAATTGTAAAAGTAGAGTAAATTTAATAAAATTTAAATAAAATTAAGAAATCCAATTGCCTTTAAATAGGCAAAAAGATTTCTGTGGGGTGGTTCCCCCAACAAATCAGACAAGGTTAAAATATCAGATTTTAAAAATTGTAAACGTTGCTAGTTAAAATAATGACATGAAATTAAAATATGATAAATAGTGTATGGTTCATTACACGTTTCACACCATGGGTTTAATTCACTTAGAAATAGATGTCTATGTGTGAAACGTGTGTGTCCGATACGAAGGCGGGTTAATCTTACGTCTGCATTTCGTAGCGGTAAAATGGATAATGAGGTGACGGATGAGAAAATAGAATGTAATTTATTGACAACCTGCATATTCCACGATTCCTGCCAAAGAGAATAAATTAATGATTTCACACCCCTTCTCACATCAGAGAGCGGAACTGATAGTAAAATTTGACCTGATGCAGCCTTTGCAACTGCATCCGCTCTCTCATTTCCATCAAGACCTACGTGACTTGGTACCCAACAAAATAAAATATGGTAACCCTTGCCAGCAAGGGATTCCAATACTCTGAAAATCTTAGACACAACAGGATGATTATTAAAACTATTGCCTCTCAAAGCTTCCAAAACACTCAAGCTGTCAGTATATATACAAAATTGACGATCGTCACCTGTATTCACCTGCTGAAGTGCGTGGTATATAGCTGTTGCTTCAGCAGTAAAGATGGAGCAGGACGGATGTAGGCTGTAGCTGAAAGATGTATTATTCATGATAATTCCACAGCCCACATGTCCTGCTGATTTTGAACCATCTGTGAATACAGGTGTATATGACTGATACTGACAGCGATGAGAATAGAATAGCTGTTGAAAGACAATAGGAGTTGTGTCAGATTTTGCATAATGAGTAAAGGAATAAATAAAAGCAAGTGTCGGGTTATACCAAGGCGGATAAGCAAAGTAACTTGGTGATACAATCGCAAATCACGTAGATCAGATAAAGACAAATATGATTTTATTCGTGTGAGAAAAGGTGGGATGCTCATTGGGCGAGCATCATAAAGTCTTTTAATGGAGGCATTTGGAACCATGGAGCGTAATGGGTGATGAGGGGTCGACATAACTTTAGCGTAGTAATTGAGAGACAGCTGCATCCGTCGCAGGTCTAGTGGTAATTGATGACATATTACATATAGG
>JAPDSC010112401.1:193757-211260 GCA_026290005.1 Latrodectus geometricus | reverse complement strand
TCATTTCCCTCTAGACCTACATGTCCTGGGATCCAACAGAAAATGATGTCATAACCCTTGCCAGCAAGGGAATCCAATGCTCCAAAAATCTTGGACACAACAGGATGACAATAATTTGAATTTCTCAACGCTTCTAATACACTCAAACTGTCAGTATATAGGCAAAGTTTATGACAATTTCCTGTATTCACAAGCTGAAGGGCTTGATAAATAGCCGTAGCTTCAGCTGTAAAGATGGAGCAGGACGTATGGAGGCTGTAACCATAACTAGTATTAGCATAGAATATGCCACAGCTAACATGTTCTGCAGTTTTAGATCCATCTGTGAATACAGGCGTATATGATGCATACTGACAGCGATGTGAATAGAAAAGCTGTTGAAAAATTATAGAGGTTGTGTCCGATTTTCGAAACTGAGCAAATGGATTAATAATGTTAATCTGTGGATCATACCAGGGTGGATGTAATTGTAAGTCCGTTTTAATAAAACGGACATGATATAGGTCTGTCAAATTGAGTTGATCTTTAGTTCGAGTGAGAAAGGGTTGGATGCTGTAAGGTCTAGCATCATATAGTCTCTCTAATGCAGGAGAAATGGCCAAGGAACGTAAAGGATGTTGTCGGTCAGACATGACCTTTGCGTAGTAATTGAGAGACAGCTGCATCCGTCTCAGGTCTAAAGGCAATTGTTGGCAAATCGCATAGAGACTCTGGACGGGTGATGTGCGGAATGCTCCGGAACATATCCTCAAAGCAGAGTGATGCACAGTATCCAATCTGCGTAAAACAGAAGACCTAGCAGATACATACACAACACATCCGCAGTCAATGCGAGATAAAATAAGTGCTTGATAGACCCAAAGTAGTGATGTGCGATCTGCACCCCAAGATGTATTAGATAGCACCTTGAGGATATTAAGTGATCGCTCGCACTTCTTCCGCAAATGTAAAACATGCGGAAGAAAGGTCAACTTTCGGTCAAATATCACACCAAGAAATTTAGTCTCGTTGACTACAGGTATTTGTGTGTTGTTCAGTATGATAACTGGATCATTGTGAATGCTGGTCTTCCTGCAGAAATGGACACAGCAGCTCTTGCTAGGAGATAGTGTAAAGCCATTCTCTGCTCACCATGCAGCTATTTTACTTACAGATGTTTGTAATTGTCTCTCAATTAAACGCATATTTGAACCTTGGCAAGAAATCTGCAGGTCATCCACATACATCGTGCCATAAACTGAAGGTGAAAGAAGATGAAGAATGTGACTAATGTAAAGGTTAAAAATTGTGACACTTAAAATAGAGCCTTGGGATACACCCTCGGCTTAAATAAAAGTATTTGATTTAAATGTTCCAATACGAATTTTAAAAGTACGGGAGCATAGAAAGTTTTGTTGGAATATCGGGAGATTACCCCTAAAGCCAAAATCATATAATGAACGGAGAATACCATATCGCCACGTACGGTCGTATGCCTTCTCGAAGTCGAAGAAGATGGAAACCAGATGGTTTCTCCGCACATAAGCGTTGCAGATTTGGGTTTCCAAGTATGTTATGTTACCAAGAGTGGATCTTCTTTTACGGAATCCACTCTGATTTACATGTATACATTTATTTTCTTCTAAGACATGTACGAGACGGGCGTTGACGACACGTTCGAGAGTCTTAGAAAGGCAACTCGTCAGACCTATTGGTCGATAATTTGATGGTTCTGAAGGATCCTTACCAGGTTTAAGGACCGGAATTACTGTTGCTTCATTCCAAATTGATGGAAATGCATTTTCAGTCAAGATCCTATAGAAAAAATGCAATAAGTTCAATAGGGAGTCTGGACTTAAATGTTGACGCATAAGATAGCTAATTCCATCAGGTCCTGGACTGGTATTATTGGCCTGCTGTAATTCCCTTTCCAATTCCAACATCCGAAATTCGCAGTTATAAGGCAAAGCTTGTCTACGGTTGAAACGAATTGGCATTTGCTCAGCTCGACTTTTAGTCCTTAAAAACGAAGGACTATAATTGTCGGAGCTTGAGACACTAGCAAATGTTTCACCAAAGACGTTAGCAATGTCTGCAGGAGAAGAGAATATAGCAGCTCTGGCTTTCAATACGGGAATTGAAAATTCCGAATAGATACCATTGGCTGCTTTTACTTTTCTCCATAACTGCTTACTGGATGTGGAAGATGTGATTGAGGAAACATAGCAAGACCAGGATTGCTTCTGACTTCGACGACGAGCTCTGCGAGCTAATGCTTTCGCTCTCTTAAAGGCAATAAGATTCTCCGTCGTGGGGTATCTCCGAAATAACCCCCATAACTTCCTCTGATTTTTATATGTTTGTTCACATTCCTTGTTCCACCAAGGTTTGCAGCGCCTTTTTTGTTTAGAACAACTCTTAGGTATTGCACAATCAGCTGCACTTATAATTGTTTCAGTGACTTTATATACGGCATTATCAATATCCTCGATCGTAACCATTCTATCATTTACAACTGCCAATTGTGTAAATAACGTCCAATCTGCCCGACTGTACACGTAAGTAGGTTGAAAAATTCGTACACTACTACCTCCTGTCTGGGAGATGATGAGTGGGAAATGGTCGCTGTTATACAGATCATTCATTACTGTTAAATTTAACAATGGCTGAAGTGAGGGAGAACAAATGGCGAGATCGAGAGCTGACCATTGGCTGCTTTCAATCTTCTCCATAACTGCTTACTGGATGTGGAAGATGTTATTGAAGAAAGATAACGAGACCAAGATTCTCTCTAACTTTGACAAAGTGCTCTTCGAGCTAATGCTTTTGCTCTCTTAAAGGCAATAAGATTCTCCGTCGTGGGGTATCTCCGAAATAACCCCCATAACTTTCTTTGATTTTTATAAGTTTCTTGGCATTCAATGTTCCACCACAGTTTGCAACGCCTTTTTAATGTAGAAGAACTTTTGGGTATTGCTGTATCAGCTGCACTCATAATTGTTTCAGTGACTTTGTGAACGGCTTCGTCAATATCATCGATCATGACCATCTCATCATTGACGACTGCCAATTGTGTAAATACTGTCCAATTTGCCCGACTGTACACGTAAGTAGGTACACGTTGCTGCACACTACTACCTCAAGTCTGGGAGATGAAAAGAGAGAAACGATAGCTATTATACAGATCATTTCCTACTGTTAAATTTAACAATGGCAGAAGTGAGGGAGAACAAATGGCCAGATCAAGAGAATGAAATGTTCTTGTGGGTATGTGGAATGATGTCTTCTCGTCGGTATTGATCAGAGAGAGACAATTATCAGAAATAAATTGCTCTATCTGACGACCGCGAGAATTAGTATCATCACTTCCCCACAAAGAATTATGGCCGTTAAAGTCACCTACTAACAAAAATGGTGTAGGCAGCTGATCCACTAATGCATCGAGTCCTTCTTGGCGGATGACATCGTGTGGTGGCAAATACACACTACAGACTGTAATTAAGCAAGTTGTATGTATTCTTACAGCTACAGCCTGTAGAGTTGTATTGATTGGATGGACAGTGCTGGGGAAATTATTGGATGTTAATATGCAAACACCACCAGACACTGCACCATCGTCACCACAGTCTTTTCTAAAGCAATTAAATCCACGCATGTTGATATTATTTGTGGACTTCAGGAAAGTTTCCTGAAGTGCCAAACATGCAGGATTATATTTTGTTATTAGAGACTTGATGTCATCATGATGTGAACGCAAACCATGGCAGTTCCAAGAAACAAAGGAAGTTATTTTTTAAATTGTAGAGCTCCTTTTCCGGAGCTGGAAGGCGGGTCATCTATCGGTTCCTCGAATGATACATCGTCGTCCGAGGGATATAAGGACACCGCGTCAGTCTCCAAGCAGGAGAAAGCGTTTTGGGTGGAAATTAGACGTCTTTTTGGTTCTTTTGAAATTTTTAATTTAAGAGCTTTCTCCGCTTTTGATTTGGCAAAAGGAGCCTTTTTTGAGAATGTCGGTGATTTTTTTGAATTTCGGCTTTTCAGATAATTGGGGTAATTTGACTGGGGAAATAGAAAATGATTCTGTTTGGGTGCTGCTCGATTTGGTGACTTTTCTGGCAGCATTGGCATAACTCACTCCTGGTTGGGGAGTACGTGAAGTGACTTTTTTTCTCGCCTCAGGATATGAACATTTCTGTTGTACTTTTACCGAGGTGATCTCCTTTTCCAGCAAATACTGAGGGCAAGTTCGAGAGTAGGAGGGATGGTCACCATGACAGTTGACACAAACCTCCTTCGCATTGCAGTCCGAGCTATCGTGGCCAACCACCGCGCAGCGAGCGCAGGTGAGTTTGCCTCTGCAAACGTTTCTCGAATGTCCAAAGCGCTGACATTGGAAACAACGCAAGGGATTCGGGATATATGGCCTGACGGGTAAATTCATGTACGCAGCCTTTACGTACTGCGGAAGGTCTGGGGTCGCAAAAGTCAGAATCAGGTGTTTGGTATCAATAATGTTACCATCCCGTCTGACTGTTATGCGTCTTACGCCACAGACCTTCTGATCTTGCAAATTTTCAAGAATTTCTTCCGTCGGCGTATATAATAAATCCCTTGCTGAGATAACACCACAGGAAAAGTTGAGATTGCCATGAGGTGAGACAGTCACTTCTAAGTTTGCCAGAGTTTTCATACTTGCCAGAATTGCTGCTTGAGAGTCTGAAGCAGCCTCAACAAGCAAGTCACCAGAGCGCATCTTTTGAACCTTTTTAACTTCCCCTACTATTCCCGATATTCCCTTTGATATTAGAAAGGGGGACACAGTGGTAAAATTTCCCTCTTTTCTTTTAATGACAAAAAATGTGGGCTTTAAAGTTTCCAATTGTTGCTCCCGCGGGAGAAATGTAAAATTTTTATTCTCCATTGAAAATTATTTAAAAATTCGGGACCTGACCGCACCACCCAACACCGAGTCCAACAAGGGGATGCAGACCAGCTGTACCAGTGCTAGCCAGATCCTATACGCTCACAGTACATCCCTATGATGGCCTCCACCCTTAACGAGTCATCCAGCAGATGTACCGATTGCTTGATCCATAAAGCCGATTGATGTGCTGAGGACCACAACACACCTCCCGTTTACCTGAAGCAGAGGCCAAAGTAATGTGTTGGTCTCTAGGGGCCTCAATTACCAGGACCCTCCTTTCCAGGGACACGGGTCTCCACGCACGGCAAACACGTGGGTGATTTAGTCACCAAGAGTAGCTAATAGCAACAGAGCGGCAAAAGCTACTCAAGGGGAGCCCTCAACCTCGTAAGAGGCAACCACAATGAGGGAGAAATGGAAGAAAAAGCAGAAGGGAGAGAAGTGAAGAAAAGAAAGAAGAGGAAAGATCACTGGGGTACCTCGGGATTGTGACACCCGTGTTTGCTTGAAGAAAGTAAACCCCCTGAGGGGTTTATAAGCTTATAGCAACCCATTTCGTTAACATTATCTATTAATCTTTGCTGTGATTCTAAATGAATCCCATGAATGGAGGAGGAATTTCCTCTTATGTCCAACGGTGCACACACATCACTTTCATTAACAGACCTATTTCATTATGGAATGAGTAAACTTAATTATTTGAAAAAATATACGGTAATTAATTTAAGCATCAGTCTTCATTTCCAGATTTACCCAGGAAATTCTTGAATGAGAAAATTCTCTTGCAATTATATTATTCTTGAAAATGCCTGTTGCGGAGTGTACAAAAGAGCATTTTCAAACAAGATTCTGTAGTGCTTGGACAAGACTAAATTTTGTTACTTTCTCTGATGAGAGAGATTCTGTATGGGAGAGCGTCTTGTTCTGGTATCTTGAAACGAATCTAAGTGGTTTCTGCTGATAATGAGATTATTTGAAATATTTTCTTGCGTTTGAACACATTTCACCACGATTCAATATTTTAAGGATGAACAACTTTAAATATTAGTAATAGCAATGAAAAATTTTAAAAATATGTGAATTATTCAGAAAAATAAATTATTCATTAGAATATAATCAAACTATTCAACATAAATATATTCTTCATGATAAAAAAAAAGCATATATTCCTCATGATATTCTGAATGTGTTTTTTTTTTTTTTTTTTTTTTTTTTGTACTTCAACTTTTGCACACAAAAGCTAATGACATCGAACCACTATAAAAAACTATACCACCGAGATATTCGAAGCCATGAAAAGTTGAACCGAAGGACAAAGTGGTAGTCTAATTGAATCTATTCAGTTTTTAGGAAGTGTTAGTGGCAATGTTGAAGAATGTTTTCTTTTTAACATTTACTGTGGAGTTCTTTGTTTCGCAGTTCTTATTCAACAAAAATCCGCATAATGAAGAGCAGGGAGCTTTCTCGTTGTTTGAATTAAAAGGGTGGCAAATGATTCATAAAAGTTTAATTTTGTTCAAACATAGTTCACTTTATTGATTTATTTTATTTTTTAGTTTTTTTATTATTTTATTTATTTATTTTTCTTTTTTTTTTGGAAAACAGTGATGGTTTCCTCAAAGTTAAACATTCATACGATTTATTTAATTCATAAGTTATTTATATACTTCATTCAATGACCGCATTTAAGAATATAATTTTTATAGAGAAAATGGAAAATTTTTCCATAGATATAAAAAAGAAGCAGTAGATATGTGAAAAAATATTTTTCTCCTTCATGAAAAAGTAATTTTTTTTTTTTTTTTTGGCAATTCTAAAGTCAATGTTAATTTTATCTTAAGTAAGTGTACCTTTTGTCGTATAAAAAGTTAAAAACAAATCTTAACCTTAAAGCCAAAAAAGTAAAAGTATTTAATTTCAATGAAAATAAACAGCTTATTCGGGTATACGAAACAAGTAATTTCAATAAAAGGAAGAATTTTTTTTATTAAAAATTGACACTTTTTCTAAAATATATTACATATTAAAATCATTTGTTAAATAAATTCTTACGGAAGTCCCCTTTTATGATCAATAACAGTGAGTAAAAATGTATTACAACTACTTTGCCTTAGCTGTCCGATTTTAATGCGTAGATTTAATCCTTAATTTGCAAATTTAAAAAAAAATGAAGTTATTATTGCACTTAACTTTCTGTGAAGGACAGAAACAGGTCGAGAAAGAACGTCCGCTTGTGGCAGCACAGGAAATAATTAAATGACGTTGCTAAAATTGAAAGCATCGTACATCCATTCATCAAATGCAACATTACTTAACTTTCGGAGTTGAATGTGTGCTTTTTTAGGTTGTGAGGGTGAAATACCTCTTATTTGCACCGCATGGGGTGGTGACCCGAATATCTGCTTTGAGCCCGTCGTCTGCCTTACTCCAGTTTACGCTTCGTCAAGCAAATGCTTCCTTTCGGAAATAAACCCTTTCCGATATTCTTATTCATCCTGAAATGCGGGTGCCTGAAAATTTGGCACAGAAAACAAATTCAGATAAAAACATAGGTCTCTTAAATGTTTCTTCGTTATCAAACTTAAAAAGTTTTCTATAAAACACATTTTCAGTGCTCAGTGGTACTCAAACAATAAAGATTTATATTATTATGATTACAATGTTCACATGATTGCATGTAAATAATAATGACTAAATAAGGAATTATAGTTTTATTTTCGATTTTTCTTTGACCCCGAATAATGTATAGCTTAATGGCCTGAATCATTTTAATATCAACTGCGTAAACTGTCTACCCGAAAGGACTTTTCATAGGCAGTGGTTCCTATTCAAAGGGAGGAAAATGAGAAAATTCTCGAGCACTCACTTTGACAGAAGTGCATGCAAGGAAATGAAAGTGAAGACTTTTCTGAAGAGAGCATCTCTAGCCAATGACAATACCCCATACATAGCATTTAGTTGAACAATTTGAAACTATAGGGAGGGGAAATTTTTCTGATTCAGGGCACGTGTTGCTTCATGGATGTTTTATGAACACCCGACTCAATCTGTATTCACCAAATGAAAAATTTGGAAGCTTCAAAATTTGAAACATTTAGATATAAATTTAGAGCCAAGTTGAATTGTTAGTCCCTTTACATGGCCTAACGGACAAAATTCTTTATAAGGCATCTTTATATACTCAAAGTAAATCTCTTTCTAAGGGAATACAGATAGTGGATCGTATTCATGGGTCGCAAGGGAGAAAACCTGGAAAACTGCTACGTAACCAAACCAGACAGACGTATATTAGCGAAACATCCACCTCTCATTTTTCAAGACTGGTCGAAACCAGAACCATTCACTCTAAAGAATATTCGCTTGCTACAAACCCTTTTTATTTCATTTTATATTTCGCGAACAATGGACATAAGCGTCATGGATCATGCATAAATTTTGTGGATTGGGCAAAAAATCAACAAAGAAAGCAAAACATTCTCAACTGAAGTGGTACAGAATTTTTTTCTCGACAATATCATAAAGCAGTGATTCTCAACCTGTGGGGCGAGCATATCCAAGAGAAAATGTTATTTAAAAAAATTGATTAAGTGACTGAAAGGAAAGAACACACACACATACAAAACAAAATACATTTCGACATATTTAATAATTAACTTATTAAAATAAAACCACTTACTAAGTTAAAAACAAATTTAATAATTATTAGTGACTTCCTTGGGCCTGTCTTTCAGGGCAAAGTTTTTCGAATGAGGGTTTAACATTAGAAATAGACCCTCTCAGTTCTTTTTCTATATTTAGCCGAGATCTATATTTTGTCTTCAAAGAAGCCACCGCAGAAAATCCAGTTTCACAAAGGTAAGATGTTGAAAATGGTAGTAGAATGCGAAATGCCCTTGTTTTTAGTGCAGAAAACTCATCATCCACTCCTGCCCAAATTTCAAAGAGTGATTTATTACTAAATTGTCTTTTGGTTTCGCCGCTTGCCGTGAAGTCTATGAAGGTTTCTTCCTCTTCGATTGAGAGTCCTTCGGGAGTATTTTGAAATGGATCCCTCGCCCACTTGTAACTTGATATCAGTTTGTCGTCAGCAAGAAAGTACTTTTTAAAATTCTTTGCTAGCATTGCTAAATGATTTTCAATGGTTACAAAAACAACTTTTACGTGTTGTTCTTCAGCCTTGTAAGTTTTAATACAATCATTCAAATTTGCAAACATTGTTAAGTTTTCTTGCTTTAAATTTCTGCTCCACAATTCCAATTTCCTACAAAAAGCATTAACTTTATCACTCGTATCCAATATATGTGTATTTGCTCCTTGCAGTTGAAGATTCAAGTTACTTAATTTCTCGAATATGTCGACCATGTAGCTCAATTTCAACACAAATAAACTATCTCGAAAATTCTCAGCTTCCGGCCTGTTTTCCTCTTCTAGAAAAACGGCGATTTCTTCTCTTAATTCATAAACACGTTGCAAAAATTTCCCTCGTGATAACCATTTTGACTCGCAATAAAATAGTAACGCTGAATGTACTGCACCTATGTCTTTACAAAGTGCGGAAAAGATTTTTGACTTCAGGGTTCTCATTTTTATATAATTTACTACTGTTACAACCGTAGTTAACACAATATTCAAACCAGGACTCATTTCTTTGGTAGCCAAAGCTTCTCTGTGAATCATGCAATGTGTCCAGACGCACTGTGGCGATTTTTGTTTCACAAGTGCTTGAATACTTTGGAATCTTTCTGACATAGAACGAGCACCATCCGTGCATATTCCGACGCAATTTTTCCATTCTATGTTTGTCTCGTTCATAAAATCATTTAAGATAGCAAATAAAGCGAGTGCTGTTGCTGTGAGTTCTATTGGTTTGCAGAAAAGTAATTCTTCTACTTCTAACAAATCATCACAAAATCTAACATAGGCAATGAAATGAGCATCTTTATAACTATCTGTTGCCTCATCGAATTGTATTGAAAACAATTTGTAACTCAACTTCGACAAAAGCTGACACTCTACATCTTCAGCTGTATCAGCAATTCGACGGGGCAACAGTATCATTTGAAAGAGGTATAGACTGCATTTGTTTTGCAAAATTATCTCCTAACATAATTTCTACAATATCAATCGCGGCTGGCAAAATAAGCTCTTCACCAATGGTGTGAGGCTTTTTACATCTGGCTATTTTATATGAAACTTTGTAAGAGGCAATTAAAGCTTTTTCATTCACAGACAAAGTTTTTAAACAATGATTTTTGCTTTTCATATGATTTTAATTTTAATTCGAAGAATTCTCTGGGTTTGTTTACGTACTCACTATGAAGCGTTTCCAAATGTCATTTAAGTTTATTAGGTTTCATTCTGTCTGCCGCCAACATTTTTGAGCAAATGATACACAGGGGCCTTTCTTCTTCATTTACTTCAGTACTAGTGAACCCAAAATTTAAGTATTCTTGAGAATATTTTCTTGACTTTATTTTCGGAACCACGCTCATCTGTGTACTTTTCTATCGTCTAATACTAAATGGTTGAGAAACAATGTCATAAAGCAAGAGGAGCACACACACACAAATTCTTTTGAAAACATATAACCTAAAATATATTTACATGCTTAAAAACTTTTACATCACATACTGAATAGAAAATATTTGCTTTAAAGTGACTTGAGACCCAAACATCAAATTTTGAATCGCACCAATTAAAAAGCTTTTTTTCTCTGATAGCGCTTGAATACTTCCTATAATTTGTTTAAATTAAAAAGTCGTTCATTACCATGTAGTACTGTAGTTTGAAAAAAGATTTTTATTTATTTCCTTCTCTGGTTCTCGGTAAGTTAAAATGTAAAATATTTTATAATTTTCATAAAATATATTACACTTTATTTGAATGAATTATTATTTTTTATTTTATAGATTTCTATATTTTTATAGAACATAATTAATTTTAACTTCATTTTCCTAGGCTTTCTAAATTTTGTAATCTTATATACAGTATTTGTGTGTCGAGGCTTTGGGATTCAACTTCTTAATCTCAGAAAAGCTCCTTTTTTAAAATTCTTGGTGAATCCCTGAAAAAAACTCAAGCAACAATTTTTCTTTATTTTTTTCTTATGGGTTTACTTGTTTTTCTTATATATATATATATATATATATATATATATATATATATATATATAATTACCTTTTATAAACAAACATTTATTGTTCAGAATATTTGATTATATGTATTTTAAGTGAGATTTGGTTCAATTACAATCATAAAGCTGACATCCAATTCTCTCTAGAAGAAATGTAAAAATACGTTTTCTATAGATGTTTTCAATTTAACTATGATAAAGGAACACGTCTTGTGTGTGTGTGTGTGTGTGATGAGGCTTCTTAAAGATATAAGAGAATCAGACAATTACGCTTTTGCTGGGGTGATCTGGATGGGAAGGCGCCCTTCTTGTAATCTAGAGGCGATGTATTTTGTACTAGACAACATAAGAAGTCAATCGTGTTCACTAATAGTGACTAGGACACATAAAATAGGTCCTGATCACAATATCCTTCCATTGGAGTAGAGAGGAATGTGCAAGCTCAGGTGTCACCCTTGTCATTAGACGAAATTATTGGCTGGTTGAATGATTTTCAGTGGACTGCAGGAAACAGCCAAACAATAAGATTCAATGGTTACAAAAGTTCCAATTAAATCGCACCCTTATCAAAACTCATCATTCGATGAATCTATTTAGGATCAAGAATCTATACATATTGCTTAACACCCTCTAAAAGAAATTTAAAAACAAGATTTCTGACAATTGTAGGATTCATTCAAAAACAGCTAACAAAACTTAATTTTTGCTATTAACCATTTTTGTTATTATTCATTTTGACAAAAATTCTAAAAATTATTCTTGTACTTGAAAGATTTATTTTTAATTTAAAATACTTGAATTTTTATATCTATATTTTGTTGGTATTAAATTAAAATGTGGGTATGAAAAACAAAACTTCGACTGAATATTTCGATTCCAAATAACTTTGAGCATACTATTTTTTATGTACAGTTTCCAGAAAAAATTAAGTTTACATAAAGACGTGAGAAAGAGAGTTACAGCTCAGGTGTCGTCCTCGACACTTGAACGTGGTTCAACTTTACGATGTGATTGGCTGTGCTCAGTGGATTTTGAATCGGAAAAACAGACAGCCAGAAGCGTATATCAAACAAACAACAATGCACTCTGAAACAGTTCAGAAAATGATACCCAGATCATTTCAGCAATCTGTCTTCCTAAAGAAAAAAAAAAAGGAAATCATTTCGTAACAGGAGCTTCCTTCATAAAAAGACACTTGGCCAAAGGACAGCAGGGAATGACCTGTAAATGAAATGGTGAGTGAAAACGGCGGGATTCAGGTACCACGCTTCCTTATTTGCTTTCGTAGAAAAAGCCCGGTTCCCACGACGATGAAAACTTTTGGCAATTATCTGCTAATAAGACGACTTTCTTAATTTCGAAAACACGAACGGTTATTTTCAATTTCGCTTCCTCGCCTGAGAGCGCTTCAACAGTTGGACTCCCCTTCTCAGTACGTTCGAAGGGACAAAACATGGGATAGTGTGAAAATATATGATATTTGAGCCAGTAAACAGGAAGAAGTAAAAGCACATTTTTTCCAATCAATGAGCAAATTATTAGCGCTTTATTTCTTGATATTCTCATCTTAACAGCATCTTGGAATTCCTGAGGACGCAATTCATTAAATAGTTCACTAAATATTTATTTAGATATAAAAATTATATAAGCCTTTCCAAATCGTACATCTCTTTAGTTTTAAAGGAGTCTATGCGCGAAGTTATAAAAGTATTATATAGCACACTGCTCAAACTAATTGAAGGATATTGCGGTTTTCGGTGGACCTTGTGGCTGGGAAAAATTTTAATTGATTGATACATAGTCAACAGATGTAGTAGGTTATATAATAATAAATTACACATCTTTGGCAGAAAAAAATGCATTTTATTGCGTTTTTATGTACAAAAGGAAATAAACGATTTCTGCATATGAGAAAAAAAGAATAAGAAAAGGTGTTTTTTTCAAAGGAAATCATTTTCAGTAGGGGGTATGGTTTCCACTGACGACCAGCAACGTTGAATGCCTTTGAAGTATGGAGTAAATGAGGCTATTAATCAAACGTTGGGGTATTCTGTCCCACTCTTCCAGAAGAGCTCTTTCCAGTTCTTGGAGAGTTTGGGGGGGGGGTTGGTAACCAGCCACTCGTCTTCCTAGATGCACGATGTGACTTGCCGTTATCGTCCATTAAAATGAAGTCATCTCTGATTGCTGCAGCGTAAGGGACTACAATAATTCTGAGGATCTCATCCCTATATATTGGCGACCAGTCAGAGGTCCATCTCGAATGATATAGAGGTGTGTGCGCCCGTCAATGGCGATGGTACCATACACTAACTCTCCCCCACTACCAAATCTGACACTTTCGTGCACGAACGCAGGATTATTCCTACTGTCACGATTTTCATCAATACTTTTTGGAGAAAATCCTCTGGAAAAATATGGGTTTTAATAATCCTTTAAACAAATAAGCATTTATTTGAGCCAAAAAAGTTAAGTTCAGAAATTTATACACTTTTAACTCAAATTAATTTTGCAAACTTTAATTCTGGCAGAAAAGCTGAACTAGTAACTTAAATATTGTTATAACATTTTATTTTATAAATAAATATTTTACCAGTTTATGAGCCCAGGTATTTTAAGAAAATAGGAAATTATTTTCATAATTAGTTAGTGTGTGTAACCTTATAAAATCTATATTTCAATTTGAGGCACATTTTATTCCTGTAATTTCTATAATCAAATTCATGCTTTTTATCAAAATTCTTATGCTATGTGTATTTTGTAGTCATCAATTCAGATTGAAGTAACAAAACTAAATTTAAATATTCCAGAATTTCTGGTCCATTTTTTTTAACTTACTATTTCATTCAGATGCCCAATGAATGTCCTTTGATTTTAAAACTTAAAAGTTTGTTAAAAAAAAGAAAAAAGATTTTAATGATCAAATTGTACATCAGATATACCATTTCATGCTTAAAAAGTAAACCAGACAGATTTTATTCAAATAAGAACAGTAAGGATTCTTTAATTAATATTATTAGATTTAAAAATCTCTTTTTAAATCTAATATGGATCACTTTAAAGATTACTATTTGTAGAATAAACATATTAACAGTTTATTTTATTTTAAAATAATTTCTTTCTGTAAATTTAAAGTATATTTCCACAAATATAGCATAAATGTGATTTCAACTAATCACTAATACATAATTTAAAAATGCTTTTTTCACTAAAAGAGCTAAATTTTCTTTATTAAAAATTTTGATTCATCTTTAAATTTTAAAATTCCTTTGTTTTCCTCCGTAATAATTTACAATTTAAGAATTTGACGAATTAATCTTAAATTCAAATAGTTTAAAAGATATTATAAACGTCTTGCAATTAATATTTATTTTTCAAAATACTATCTTTTCATCATATGAAAAAATTTATTAATATTATTAAATGTGCATACAAGAAATTAAAAATTATGATTTCAAATTTTTAATTTGAAAAATACAGCACAATAGATATGTTAGAAAAAATATCATAATATATATAAATATATATATTAGTTTGGGGAAAAAGTTATCCATTATTTTTTCGGTAAGACGTCTGTAGTGATCGCTATCTCGTGAGGTATCTATCAAACTATTTCAAATTTATGCTCATTGGAAAGGTGACATTTGACACTAAAATATTCTCTTGCGGTTTTTTGTTTGATTAATTCAGTTATGAGTACAAGGTTTTAAAAATAGAAGACAACAAACAGAAAATTCAATACATTTCGTTTTTCTCTTGTAACAGCGAAAAAGATAGCCAGGTGGCTAAAATTGTGAAAGGTGTTTATCGTCCTATATAAGACTGTAACAACCAGTTACGTACAATTTTTGTTTCGTTGATTCCGTTTGAGTATTTGGATGCTAAAGATTCACCTCGCATTGATACAACATCGTCGAGAATGTCTATAAAATATCAAAAATTATCAAACTTGACAGCATGTCAGTAGTCGTAACTTTGCACAAGACCTAAAAATCTACATGAAAACTGTTTTAAACCTTTTTACAAAGCGAATCTGAAAGAAGTTACAAAAAGATCACGGAAAAATAATGGATTTCTTTTTCCCCAACATAATATATTATTAGAGATATTTCTAAACAATATGACATATTTTTAAAAATATCTACCCTTTTAAATATTGATGTATTAAAAACATAACTTTAATGACTTTACTGTAACAATACTGTTGATACATTTTAGATTCAGCATTATGTTTCTTTAAAAAAGAAAAAAAGATAATATTATGGGCTACAACACAGATGATAATCATGTTATGTTATTGCCTGAAGATGATGCATCTGTTTCATTAATGATATTTTAAGTGTATAATTAGAAGAAATGAAAGGGATAACAAAATAAAATGTAACATGTAGTAAACTTACTTTGTAAATATTTTCCCAATGCACAAAAATGAAACTACAAATTAAATGAAGTTGATTAATTAGAGCTACATATTATGGAAAATTTATAAATTTGACCTTTTTTTGGAAATTAAATTACCATTTAAAAAATTTATTCCTTTAGCCAAGTCATAATATAAAATATATCAAAAATAACGAACACTGAATTAAAAAAACCAAAATGTATGTAAATAATTAAGAAAAGAATAAAAGTTGATGAAAGGAAATTTGGGAAAGAAGTCGAGTGTTATCAGAAATAAACCGAAAAGAATATAGAAATTTTAAATTTTCACCTAATTTAGAGACTAAAACAAAAACAATATTTTTATATAATAAAACTTTTATTTTATTTTAAAATAGCAACTGCAAAGATTATTACATTTTAAAAACGAATCTTAGCAAAAATCATTATTTTAAATATTTGGCATGAAACTCAGGCTCAGTTTTACTTTTCAAAGAAAAGATTTCAAAGTCATTTTCAGTCAAAGACCAATCAATCAACCCACCTATTAGAGGGAGAAAAAGGAAGTATTTTCTACTATGAGGAAAAATATGTCACATCCACTTTGAAGTTGAAAATTTCTCTCACGTTGCTGGCCCTTTTAAGCAGAAAAGCTCCAACTAGTCTGTTGTAGCTGACTACTAGTTAATGTGACAGATACCTTGCATGCACTCTGTCGGTTAAAATATAATATTCTTTTGTTGTTTATCACGTCTAACACTAACTAGATGAACCTTAAAAAAAAAATTTTGAATTGTAGCTCTTTCCTTTTCTTGGATCTGATTTGTCTGCAAAACCTAGAGTTAAAATATCTACCCAATTTCCTTTTTTAAAATAAATTAATACAATCTCATTTTCTTTCTCTTTAGCTTACAGATGCCATATTTGAATTCTATTGCTTCAACCATCCATTTGTGTTCCCTCTTGTTGATTATCGACCAATCTTCAAAAACATTTAATTTATCATCTCTAGTAGGTTTCATAGTAAAGCTCAATCTTATTCATTGTGAGACGAGCATTTGAGCATAAAAACTACCAAGCATTTGTTTTTGTTGAAAAATAATCTTTTATATAAATGACAATGGTTTGCATTAAACTAGATTAGAATATCTGAATATATTAGACTTCAACTAATTAATTCTATTGTAAAATTTATCATTTACCAATAAATATTTTATTTCACAAAACATTCTTTAATAAAATACATTACCATATCCATAGAAATTTCTTTGTTGCAGTAAGAAGTTGCACAGTTATGATATTGTAAATTTACTTATCTCTGGTTCAATTATTTTTACAGTTAAGTCACTGCTTTATCAAAGTAGCCAATTCCACTTACACTATAATTTATTCATGAAAGTAATATATGTTAAAATTAATATCGATATGCTCACTTAATTACTTGCACAATAAGTAAAATACATCTTTCATTTCTATGGATTATATGGTAAATCCTTAATTCTTAAAGATCTATTTTTAAGTATCAAACTTTTATTCTATAAATAGCTGTATAAAAATGTTTGTTTTCCAAAATTATTTTAGTTATACAATTCAAAATTGACATCTTACATTTTAAAATAATTAACTGATTAACATAGTGGAAATTTTACATCAATTATAATAAAATGGACATTTGTACATGTTAAAGAAAAATACAATTTGCACAAACACTAGATAAAACAAAAAGGATAGAATAAAATTTTCATATATTTTTATTAATTTCACAACAGTCTCACTAATTCTTTTAGAAAAAAGTGATAATTTAATATATAACAAAAGAATCTTTCTATATATATATTGTACTATTGCATGTCTAGAGTCTATGAACGGCTATAATTTTCTAAATTACAGATGGCTTGTATCTTATAATAAATATGTAATTTCTTTTTTGCACATCCCCACAACATTTAAGCCACAAGCAACTTTCACATCAGACTGAAAAGAGAAAAACATATCAAATTTACATTGAAAAAATTATAATTCTCAAGAAACATGAAATTAAAAAGGGGGGAAAAAAAAAAAAAAAAAAAAAAAAAAAAAAAACA
>JAPDSC010112401.1:152729-193657 GCA_026290005.1 Latrodectus geometricus | reverse complement strand
AAAAAAAAAAAAAAAAAAAAAAAAAAAAAAAAAAAAACACAGACAATTTTTAGGTTTACCATGACTATCTCAATCATGCTGTTTGTAAAATGTTTTTATAAGAATAGTGACTACACCATTAGTGCTGAAGAAACTCATAGGTATGTAGGCATAGGTCTGATGATTGCAAGTGTGAGGAAAATGATTGAGAATTTAAAAAAGAATTCTTCAAAGAACAATCTGGTAAAAGTAAAAATAGCTTTGACATCAGTTGTAGAAGTGACCACAGGACAGTGCAAAGGAAATTACTTAATCACTAAACATGTTTCTGAACACAATACATAAAACTCTGTAAAACATTCTGGATTGCTTTTCATACAAAATTATTCATGTGCAGTAAATGCTTCTTGCTGAACTGACAGGAAGAGATTTCAGCTTTAGAATTTTTATCTTGCATAGAAGTGAACAACAAATGATTGTGAAACATTTTGTGGGTGGACAAAGTCTACTGCCACCTTATGTATAATGAAAGATATTTTGTCTATCATCTATATTTTCATCAAAAGAAATAGTTATCATTAATCTAACAATAACAACAAGAGGTATTTAACAATATTTAAAAATTTTATTTCTAACATGGCATCCAAGTTCTATTTATATATTTATCTTAAAAAAATCTAAATTATAACCTGCATTTTCAGAAATACTTGGTGACTGTTAACTAAAAATATTAATGTAACTTAAAATGTTATATTTGGCACTGTAATATTAGACTAAGATATTTTTCAAAAGGCAGTCATTTCTAATGTATGAAATTAGTACTTCATCATATGGGAAATTACTTAAATTATATTTTATTAGCGCAAAAGATGGGTACTTACATACTCTGAGGCAGGGAATAAATTTTAATATTGCATTAGTAAAGCAGCTTCTCATGATGAATACCAGTAAAAATATCATAATAAAAAATATATACAGTTAAAAACAATTTAATCACTAGACATATAATTACAGCAATATATGGTACAATTAACTCAGTACATTTAGATTGTTTTCCAAATTAGCAAAATTTGTTGATATTTTAGCAAATCAATTGAAATACGTTATTTTTATTGCAGTAAAATCATACTAACTGTGTCCCTGTTTTTTAAATGTGAAAGTATATTTTAAAATAATGAAAGAAAAATATAATAAAGAAAAATAAAATTGCATAATTTTATATTATAAATAATTTATTGTTTACATAAAGTAACATGGAAAGAAACAAATACATTTGGATTAATATACATAAAAAGAATTTTAAACGAGAATTTTTTTTTTCACAATTTAAAAAATGATGGCGAAAAATTTTTTTTGGTTAGTTTGTCATATTGCACCTACGTGTAAATTTTAAGTTTAAAACAGTTAATACATAAAGATTTGGTTTGTGGCTCAATAGTTAAATTTTGCACAAGTCATAAGATACATAAAAACTGTAAAATTTGCAATTGTCTAAATTATTATAAATGCTTTAAAAATATTTTAAGATAAATTGAAAAATCTTTAGCAAAATGTACCAACAAAAAATGATAAGTAATATAACATTTATACTAAATGTTAACAATGGATAAAATGCCAAACCATTAATATAATAAATGTGTATAACAAGTGTATAGTTTCTAGAATAAACTACTTTTTAAAATTTAAAAATGTAAAAATAAATTTCAATAAATTCAGTGAAAAGTAATTTTTTGGTTCAAATTATTTTATAAACTTTGGGCAACTAAAAATGAATACTTAACAAATTCTATCTAAGCACTCAATTTGGCATATAAGTATTAAAGTTTTTACTTCATCATTAATATTCTTTTCTGAAGAATTGCTCACCGAAAAATAAAAAAAAATTCATATAACAGGGAATAAATTACAAGTAGATGTGAAGTACATTTTCTTTTAATAACGATACATATTTAAAAAAAAAAATGTTCCCTATATTTTTATATGAGACTTGTTATAAAATTTACAAGTACAAGATTAAGTAAATTTTCAAAAAATTGTATGTTAATAATGATTAAGTATGCATGCTAAATAAAAGATAAAATTCTTATTGGGGAAAATATTAAACTGATCAATTATATTTACCTTGAGAGTGTGGCACATAGTGACCTGTAGTAATAGATGTTTGAGAATGAACCATTCCGGCACTTGTTGGTATCATAGCTAGAGGAGTATGTGGTAGGACATGTGTGGGTGTACCTACATGACTGCCAGGATTCTGACTATGAAGATGATTTTGCAGGGATGACGCAAAAGTAGCAGGGTGAGGAGCATGCGGCTGTTGTTGTAAAAGAACTATAGGTTGAGGTGTACCGGGATAGGAAGCTGCAAATGGATGTCCCTGATTAGATGATTGGTGATTAGCGTGCAATGGATGCTGAGCTGTCACATGACTATGGGTATACATGACTGGCTGGGGTGTGGGTGCATTGCTGTGGTGGCCTGTAGGTGTCGGAGGTTGACCATGGCCTCCACTAGGAGGTGGCTGATGTACAGGAGATGGAGCTGGATGGATGCTTGGTGTTTGTGACTGGGGTGTTGAAGGAGCAGAGTGTTGCCCACTATTACCACTTGCCATAGCATGCTGAATTCCAGGACCACCAGGATGAGACACTGACAGAAAATTAAATATATTAGTAAAACAGTCAATTACTTTAATGTTATAAATATTATTTTATAGATAAATAATATGTTTAAAATAAAAACCATATTTAAGTAGTTTCTCACAATAAATGAAAAAGTTTATTTAAATAATTTATTTATTAATGGAATAAATTTGAATAGCTATTAAAATAATCAAATCACAGGTTATAATATTAGGTAGGGAAAAAGTTATCCATTATTTTTTCAGTAGACGTCTGTAGTGATCGCTATCTCGTGAGGTATCTATCAAACAATTTCAGATTTATGCTCGTTGGAAAGGTGAAATTTGACACTAAAATATCCTCTTGTGGTTTTTTGTTTGATTAATTCAGTTACCAGTACAAGGTTTTAAAAATGGAAGACAACAAACAGAAAATTCAATACATTTCGTTTTTCTCTTGTAACAGCGAAAAAGATAGCCAGGTGGCTAAAATTGTGAAAGGTGTTTATCGTCCTATATAAGACTGTAACAACCAGTTACGTACAATTTTTGTTTCGTTGATTCCGTTTGAGTATTTGGATGCTAAAGATTCACCTCGCATTGATACAACATCGTCGAGAATGTCTATAAAATATCAAAAATTATCAAACTTGACAGCATGTCAGTAGTCGTAACTTCGCACAAGACCTAAAAATCTACATGAAAACTGTTTTAAACCTTTTTACAAAGCGAATCTGAAAGAAGTTACAAAAAGTTCACGGAAAAATAATGGATTTCTTTTTCCCCAACCTAATATAAGCTACAGTTAGCTTGATGTATTTCAACCTTTCAATTTTACATTATGGATTAATATCAATTTGAATATAAACATTAATTTTTAGAAATGAATGAAGAGTAGATATGATGTAATAGAAAGGAGCATTCTTGCAAAGGTTTAAGTACTGGTGTTAAACTGCATACTAAATTTAGCAGCTTAGCCTTAAATTTAGTGACTATTTTCAAAATAATTTCATTTGTATCATATCAGTTAAGCAAAACACTCCATTCTTTTTACCACTAAGTTTATATTTCAAACTATAAGAAAATGTATGCCTAATTTAATACAAATTTCTAAAATCAAGTGAAAGATAATAACATGCCATTTTACCATTCCATTTTACAGCTTTTAATTTAGAAAATTTCATAAATATTGTTAATTTTTTAAACGATAGAGAAAAAGCATAAGGTACAAATATGTCATTCTGGTTTTCAACATTCATTAGAAGTTCTTAAAGCAAATGTCATTAGTAGCTTATAAAAGGGATACAATTCTTATACTCACTATATACATGAGTTGGTATTTGAGGATTTTCTCCATAGGCTGCTGAAGTTGGCACCATTCCAACAGGTTGTGGTGTTAAAACTCTCGGCATCAAGGAGTACATCTAAGAAAATATTGGTATTAAGATAAGTAAGGATTTAAAGATGATACAATATAGTATAACAAATTATTATGAAAGCAAATAGAACAAATTAAACTTTTGCATTGACAAATAAATGCAAACAATAATAATTCCTATTTATTTTTTTGAATTAAATATTATTCTTTCTTTACATAGTCAGATACTTATTTTTTTAAAAACATTAGTTTTAATGTTACTGAGTTTCAAAAATTTAATTAATATCAAAAAATCAAATGTATTTCCAAGTCTTCTTTATCAGAAAATTCACATTTATTTTTATTTTTAATCACTAAGTCAGTCTATTTGCTGATGATATTGCCCTTTAAAGTTTTGGCCCAGCTGTGAGTTTCACCGAGAATGATATCAATTTTACCCATGAAGTGTGGAAATTCTCAGAATACCACGAATTGCGTTTTAATCCAAATAATATATTATTATTTTTTTAAAACATAATAAGAAAATCTATAATTATCAACCAAAAGTGCTTCTAAATAATTTCCCCCTTACCTATGACAGAAATTTGATAAAATTTAAATTGAACAACAAATTTTAAGAATTTTTAATAACTTCAAAATAAAATGGTAATAGTTAAATCATAAAGCATAACAAAAGTTTAAAAGAGATTTTATTTTAGTGAATCTCTTAAAACTCCAATTTTCCAGATATTGAGAAGAATTTTCTAGAACTTTTAAATTACTCATTACACATTGTCCTAAGAAAAATTTACCTGAGCATAAGCAAGCTGCTGTGGTGGTCCAGGTGGATGTAGCATACCAGGTGGAGTTGCATACTGAATTGCAAACTGGGGTGCTGACAGAGTTGGTTGAGCCAGGATGGGCTGTCCAGTGGCTGCTTGCACATGCACAGGCTGAGACAGGTCATGGCGCTGGAGAGTCATGGGCATAGCTGAAAAGATCACGTCTGCATACTGATTATGTCCTCTATCTAAACCATATTCTTCATCTTTAACCCATTTTTCAAAAGCAGAAAAAATGTGTGGCAAGAACAAAATAAAACAAAAAGGAAGAAAGAAAGAAATTAGTAAAAAAATAGCCAAGAGAAGAAATTATGAAGTGAACAACAGAAGCGGGTGCAAAATTATATACAGATAGCCTTTGCTTGGTTTACTTATGCAAGATTGTCTTATTGTTAGCAAATTTTGGGTTGTTGACAGGACAACTGAAATAAAACATTTTTAAGTAAATCTCACTTTAGTTATAAATGAATTAGATATTTCATAAAAATCCTTGCTTAACATAAATGTTCAGTAGTACTATAATTTTAAGCATTAAGAAACAGTTTGCATTTTTACTTCACACAAATTACTCTGTAAAGAAAATCCTTTAATATAAACGCAAGTTAATAAAATTAGTGAAATTTGAAGTTAAAATACTTAACAAACACATTTGTATCATTTACGTAAGTGCTCAGGTAAATACTTAAGATACAGTTTTAAACAAGTAATATTTCTCATAAAATTTTCTTCAATAGTGAGCATTCTACTGACAAACTTAATTTGGGTATATTTTTGAAGCAATATGTATTGTGATGAATTGATTTTTTATTACAATTTTTAATTAGCTTCTAACACAACAATAGACAATTTTAATAGTATAGTTGGAAAATTCTAATTAAACTATTTTTTCCTTAATTCATTTAATTTTTTGTTTCTTTAATTTAATTTATAAAAGTTACACATAAGTATTCCCATCTTGATTATGTTCAAATCAAACTTGTATCATAACAATATCAAGTGAATATTTAAACAAAAAACTGTGAGGTATGTTTAAGTATATAAAATCACAAACGCTTCAAAATCAAAATTAACATTTTACAACAGCCATGAACACATTTCTCAATTTTTAAGTCAATAGATTAAAACCAATTGTTTTCTTCCAACTAATTATCAACTCACTAATCCCTTTTAGTAAGATAGAAGATCAAATTATTATTGTCTATTTCCTTATGGCACAAAAGAAATATGAAAATTTGAAGAAATGCATTTTCATAACAGAAAAATATTTGAAGCACAATAGAAGAGTTCTATCTTTTTTAAAAACCATTAATTCTTATGAATCTTAAATCTTAGGGCTTTTTTTTTTTTTTTTAAGTGGGAGCAAAAATTTTTACATCTCATATTTTAATAATTCTTTGCAGGTTTAATATTATTCCTTTTATAATTTAAAATCTCATGCAGAGAAAAAGAGGAATGTGAAGAAAACTAATAGCATCTATGTCATGAAAATATTCTCCAGAATCAAAAAGTTAAAAATGTAATAATAGAGTGAAACATAGGGAAATAAAACAGAAACAAGAATGGATATTTTTCTCATTCATTTGCAGTGAGAATAGATAATGCCTTTCTGTGCTGCAAGTCAAGAGCACACACAAACAAAGCCTTTCTGAACATGATGCTTCAAGTTAGATCATATTTTAATGTAATGAAGAATATTTGATACTTTAAACATTCGTTATAATTCAGTAATACATCTTCTTTGAGAATTAATATTTTTTGAATTCTATCAAAAACACAAGGATTTTATACATATCCAAATACACATAAAATCCTTTCCTCCTTCATGGTCAAAATTCATATCTTAGAACACAGTAGGTGAGTGCCTAATAGAGCAATAACTTTTAGTAGAAAGAAAGCTAAATCTTGATGTTTAAATCAAAAAAGCTTTATTTGTTGCAATAATAAATCTCCTTATTTCAGGTAGGATATTGTTTTTGTTGATTCTAAATAAATTAATGCTATAAAAATTTCAACTTATAACTCTCAATCAAATGATGAATTGAGTACAAATATTTTTAATATGAGGCACACATTTAGTTTTATCTTTAGTTTAGCCTCTCTCTCTATATATATATATATATATATATATATATCTTAATAGCTTCTATTAAATATCTTTTGCATCTAGCAACAGTATCAACACTTGAACAAACAAGATTCTCCAACATACTTCCCAATCATCTTTTCCAGATGCAATTTTGAATTCCCCTTGTTTAGCTCTCTTCTCATCAAAAAAATATTAGAAAAGTATCCTGAAATATATTTTACCCATTTTTATCTAGTTATTTAGTTGTAGAAAAATGGTTGTTGCATAAACAATTCAACAGATAGGGTCTTAAATAGGTAAGTTGCAACTCCTATTTTCAAAATTATGTTAATTGAAATATAATTTAGAATAAATAGAAATTTATACCAACAGCATATAAAATGCTAATTGATCTTTGCGATATAAAAAAAATCTTGCAAAACAAATACTACTTGCATTAACAGAAAGTAAGAATAAAAACATATAAAACAAAAATTTACTAATCACATAAAATATCAAACTAAGAAAGCAAGCTCAATGCATATTTACATAAGATATTATGAAAAATGAAATTTTAAAACTCCTTTACAAAATTGACATAACAAAGTAGTTAATCTTTAGAAATTTTATTACGATTAATATAACTTTTTACATTCTAAAATATATTATTTACTAATTTTTATTAGATTTAATAGAACAAATAATAACACACAAGATTAGATAAGTTATTATGGATAGAATTTACCTTTTATAACAGTAATACTTGGAACTAAGAACAGCAATCTCAATACTTCCTGGATGATAACCACAATGCTTTTACAAAATGTTTTTTTTTTTTTTTTTTTTTTTTTTTTTTAACACAATATTATCATTTTTTCCCAAACTAATAAACTATCTAAGAGCAAATTTTGTATAATTTTCAACAATAGGAGTTTTTGAGTGAAAAATAAATAACTCTTTGAAATGATAATTGCTTATGAATATTTAACTGGCAATGCAATCACTACTAGCTTTTGACTTCTTACTATCAGAAAGCAGTTTTAACAGCCCTTATCGGTAACATAAGTATCTCTATTAATTTTACAAACCTTTGTCAGAAACTTCTAATTATGTATCTTTACTAATAAACTATTACTGTTTTCAATTTCAAGAAACTTATATGCAATATTTCAACACTGGATAATATTTCTTCTATTAGCCATGCCACTATGAATGAGGATTCTAAACTATAAAATTATTCATTAAACTGCTATATAGGAAATACTTTAATTGAAATTACAGAAAAGAAACTAATTTATCTAGAAAACCAAAATGAGGCTGCAATGTCTTCAATATTTCCCTTAACCCATCAAAGCCACAGTAATTTTCAGAATGAGAAAGGTTTGCTTTCACATTCTGCATTCAATAATGTATCACTAAGATGGCATGAATTTAGCTATTCTATCATATTTTTAACTATTGTTTATTCTCTTAATTCACTGATTGAAAAAGCCTCTTCATTTTCAGTTTTTAATTTAGTCTTCAAATTTGTAATAAAGAAAACTAATTTTTTAGTTCATCCATGATCACATCCATAAATTCATCATTTTTAATTAACAGCAAAAATAGAAGTAATTCACACATGAAAATTTGCATCATTCCAATCAGCTTATTCACATCTGTCAAACACAAATGTCTTTTTCTCTACTTCATCATCAATCAGATAATGCTCTAAGAATATCATATTTATTATTTTCTATTATTAAATCACAATTCTTTTTGGTTATTACAAAGTAGATAAACTATTTCAAATAAAAGTGTACTTCTAATTAGGAATGGCCCAACAAACTTCACTTTTAGTTCTTTTATCAGGCTATATGTAATATATTTAAGTTTACTAATTTGTGAATAATTAAACTTTAATAAAGCATATTATTCAAATATTTTCACAGTGTGGTTCAAAAATGGACTATAAGCTTTATTTATAGAAGATATGAACATGAAAAGTTTCTCAAACTATATTTTGAGATTTCAATTTAATCTTTATCAAAAAGGTTTCTGGCCCATTTTTGACTCAACTTTCAGATATTTTTCGTTTTAAACTTTGTTTAATCCACTGTGCATCCATATTAAATCTTTTAGCTTTTAAAACTTATATAATATATATATATATATATATATATATATATATATATATATATATATATATATATATATATATATATATATATATATATATATAAACGATATTTTACACCATGAAATAAGATCTCATAAATAGTCTGGTTGAAATCAAATCAAATAATGTATTGAATACTTGAAATTTTTCTTTAAAGATAGTTGGTCGACCAATGGCCGAGTGGTTAGCATTCCTGATTTTTAGGCTGTCAGTACAGGGTTAGAATGCTGGTTCAGGCACGGATGTTCTTTTCTGTGTTTGTCCTTTCTTCTGTGATGATGAATAAATGTGACCTACCTTATAGACGGGTTTTACTTGATGTGACGTGGGTAATGCTACTTACCTCCATGACTTAGTTCACAAGTGCCCACTGGGTAACAATAAATGAATAACAATTTACGGCCCTGTTGAGGTCAAGGGTTAATTATCCAGTGCCCGCCGTTAGAAGGAAAAATAAACTTTAGAAGGAAAACTATTAAATTTTGAACTCTGGATTACTTTTATTTGTGGTAAAATGCATTCCTTATCAGTTGCATATTGACAGAAGCTAACTTTACATTGGACAAAATAATACTTTTCTAAAATTAAAAATATTTTTTCCTTAATAAAATAATACTATTATAAATATTATAAAAACACTATAATAATATTAATAAATACTTTTTTAAAAATAAAAAATATTTTAATATTAAAATATTTTTTCCTTCTAAAAATTTTTCTTAGGGAAAAAGGGGGTTTCAATACTGTAAAAAATATGCATGATTTCTTTTAGAAGAGACAAGAGTTATGGAAGGCAAATATTATAATATTACACAACATAAGCAATTTACAGGGAATTCAAATCCCTATTAATTACAATTTATATTGATTAAACATGCTATAATTAAAATTTAGAAATAAAACATAGCTGTTATTCTATGTTAACCACAGACCAATATCCTTATGTAAGATTCATTCATTCAAATACAATCATTATCTATTCAACCTCGGAAAAAATTTACTGGTGGATAAACAAAATATTTACATTTAATTATAAACCAATCATGTGGAAAAACTAAAAAGCTTAACTTTTCAGAATGAGTGACAAAATAGTAAATATGTTTTAACTCACAGCCATAAAATCTTACAATTTAATTCCAACCATACATAATACAACTAAATTATAAATTAACAGTTTCAAATACCAATTTAATCCACTGCTAGTATTTTGAATTTATAGCATCTTAATATACAATACATGATGGGAGTATTTTAATAATTTCACCTGTGACTGCTATGACATGTTATCAGCTGTTATAACATAAAAAAAAAAATAAAATAAAATAAAAATAAAATGCAAGAAAGAAACAAAAATTTTATAACTTTTGTAAAACATTGCTGGTAAAATAAATCTTCAACTTCTATGAGAAAAATCCTGTTTTAGTACAAGTTTTAAAGGAATCCAAGACATATTGTGAAAAATCAGGATTTATGCTGCCTGAATTTATTATCAAGCGTATCTCAGTGATTCAAAACTAGCCTAATGCATAAGGTTGTGAATACAAGCCATACAATTACTAACCTGGATGAAAAATCTAAAATTAAATCAACACTTTAAAAAAATATTCATACCTTTCCTGAATCTTGGAGCTGGAGCAACTGATGCAGAAGGTGTGAATGGAGGAGCCATTTGGGCCACAGAGACTGGGGTTGCTGATACAACATAGTGTGGAGCCACATTGAAGACTGTCTGTGCCATACCAGGCATTATGTGAGGTTGAGGCATTGCCATTATTGGGCTCTGTGTGTGAAGTCTGGGCTGTACAGATTGTGGAACTACATTTTGTATAGTAACACCTCTCTATATATATACATTAAAAAATACATTTTATTTAATTTTTTCTTTCATAGTTTTTACCTGTATTTCTGCAAAACTTGATGAGCATTTATTAAGATTATAAGCCATTTAAAATAAGTATTTAAACTATTTATAGTAATACATACAATTGGTTGATCAGATAAATCTACAAGTATGAAGAGAGTTTCCTTCAAAATTTATGCTTACATAAAGATATTTTAACATTTTAGGAATAAATTCTTTCTCACTTTAATATTTCAAATGCAAAAATTGAAGTTTTCAGAAAATGAATATATAAATTTGTCATTGTTATAAAAGGATATTACATGCAAATAAATGTCTATCATTAATTTTCTTTTTACTATATTGAGAACAATTTTAAAATTATCTTTAGAAGGGAAGAAAATTTGTATTTCATTTATCAGAATTTAACTAATTTCCTATATGTTTTGAATAAAAAAATAAATTCAAATATTTCAAAAATTTTAAATTTGATAATTATACTTAAATAAAACATTTTTGTTATTCATGCATAAACAAATTTGAACACTAAGGTATTTTTAAAAGTGAAATAAATACTCAAAATTATTCATTTTTTTCTAAATTTAGAAAACAAAAAAGGGGTGCTTTTGCAAAGAAAACTATTTTTAAGGTGTCATTCCAATTTTATTGCCACACATCCATAATTGGCTAACCATTTTCTTTCATCAAAAAAGCAAGATTGACATTTTAGTTTGGTTTTAAAAATATCTTAGCAATATTTTCTCATCTAAGTAAAACACACAAAAAAAGTTTAAAATCAAAACATACACTAAATGTATAATATTTTAATTCTTACAATAACTAGCATTTATTTTAGAGCAATTCTGTGATATTAAACTATCAAAAGACTAAAATACATTGTTTCAAATAATTTTAGCCAAAATTATAATTTTGCAAATATTTATAACACATCTAACATTTAAACGTAGCATATTGAAAATAGTTTCGTCTAACTTGATTAATAAAAGTCAATTTAAATAACAAAAAGTATTTCCAAGAATAAATTTATAGAAATTATTATCAGAAAATTGTAATTTATGTTATTAATTACAAACTATCAAGAATACTTTTCACAGAATTATAAAACTTTCAAATAAGATAGCAATAAAATATAATGAAATTTGATTATTTAAAAGATATTACTAGAATTTAATTTAAACAAATAGAAATTTCACAAAAAACATTAAGGATTTTTGCACACATAAGATAAAAGAAATATTTCAACACAATAGTTAACTGCCTATAAGTTTAACAATAGTTAAACTTATTGTCAGAAAAATGTTAAAATTAAAGCTTAGTCATTATCACAGAATATCTATTACATTTAGAATGAAGAAGTTTACTATTTTTAACTAAAAAATAGAATTTATAAATTTATTTTTACTCATTTCTGAGTCAAACTTTTGATTGATGAACGAAAGACAATATTAATTGAAATCATTTTTAAAAAAAATTTAAGTTCTTTATTCAGGTTATTATTTATCAAAAATAAATTTCCTTTTATTTATAAAATAGAACCATTATTTATTAATGTTTCTAATTTAATTGTTGTTTTTAAATTTCTGAACTTCTCATATTCATATTAATAATAAATTATTCCTAAAACAAGTGCATACATGCTTTATTTTAGGAGCCATATATTTAATTAACTTTCAGACAAGAATTTTTCTGAAAAAGACAATTATAAAAATATTTAAATAGCTACATATTTTTAACAGCTTTTAATATTTTTTAGAAAAATATATTTAAAATTTTAAAAAAATATTCTTTTAGGGATGGATATTGTTCAATTATTTGTTCATAAGTGAGTTCTAGAGTCAATCATCATGACTCAACATGTTTTTTGAATACATGATCAGCAACAGAATCCATTAATAATGAAATCTGAACATTGATAATAATCACTTTTTGCTGTTGACAAATTAAACCATTCATACAAACAGTAAATGAAACTATAAGTCACAATTTAAATTTATATATATCTTTCTTTATGGCATTATTGATAATATGTAAATTGTATGTACCAATATCAACCAAATTCAAAAATTCTAAAGAATTTAAATGAGCATTTAACTTTTTACAAAATTACTAATTGACATTCAGCCCATTCATGGCCCACGGAAAAAACTTTTCAAAATTTAAATCATTTTTTTAAAATAAAATTTAACACAATTTCTAAAGTTTTACCATACTGCATGACAAAGAAAAAAGTATTACAACAGTTAACTACATTGAATTCTTTCTCTGAACAATAAAGTACATAAATATCCAACTGCTTTACAATTGCCTGGTAGTTTTGTCAAAATATAAAATAAATTAAGGTCCAGATTAAATATCATAAATCCGATTTTAGAAGTAAGAAGTCCAAATTTCGTCACATATCAAGCTTTATCTTTACTAAGCTTCACAAGTTTGGTGATTTTGGAATCAAATGCAACAGAAGAAATATTTCCAAATTTATTTATTGAAGCAAATGAATAATTGCAATTTATAATTAATAGTAAAATTATTGCTTTAGATTTTAAAACTTTATCTTGTGCATTTAATGGTACTCAATCCTTGCAGAAAAATTATATAAACAACAATTTTGCCGATCCTATTTTAACATTCCATTAGAAAAAAAAAACATTCTGATTTTTTTTTTCATTAATTTCTTATTTTTAAGTAAATTAACATGAATCAAAACAAGAGAAAATCACATATTTGCTACACTAAATAGTTTACAAGGCAAGGCAATAGAAGATTTATCATCTGCACATGCTTGACACCAGTCTTAATAAAATCGCCAATTTGAATATACAATCAGTAGAAAGCCTACCTGAAATAACTATCAGAAAATTTTGCAATTCAAAGTATTTTAGTCCTGGGTACTTATAAATCATTTAAAATTTGCTGATAACATACTCAAATACTTCAGAGAAGCAATTTTGCTTTCTAATATCGAAATAGAAAACTGCAAGTTCTTAACAGGTAGGCTTAACAGGACAGTTCTTAATGGGTAGACACCTCCAATGATTTCGTCCACAATAGTTGTTTTTATTTACCATAGAGTTCATTTTGCCACACTATCATTAGAAAAATCAGCCCTTTATTTACCTGTAAGCTTTGAAAGAACACTCCTATACCTTCTAATCAAATCTAAATTTTTTCAAATCTAAAATAGGAGTGTTCTTTTCCTTACATGTTGACATAAAAAGTAATAGAAATTTCAGGATTATGACTTAAAAACTTGTCAAGACTAATTTTTTCAGGAAATTAGGACAACAACGTAGTCTGAAAAAAAAAAACCATTTTAATAATTAATCTTTTGTGAATCATAATTCTTTGTAATGGAAATTAAAAGCCACAGTCAATAAAACAATGTTAACACTGTCACAGAAAATAATTTTAAAATTTCAGAAATTTCCATATAAAAGCTTTATAATGTTTAAGGTACCTCTTATGTTTCATAATAGAAAATCAATACATTCATAAAAAAATCTAGTTTTGTATGAAAAAAATTGTAAAATTTGTAATTATTATATCATTTATTTAAAAACAACAGAAGATGAATTCTGATTAGAAAGGAACTGCTTAAGTGTATACTCACAGGTGTAAATGACTTAGCATTGGGATTGAAGACAAATTCCTTTGCATTAGGATTTAGGGTAAAGTTCTTTGGAGTCTCAGGACTTTTCCGACTTTCAGGAGTGTTGCAGGTTTTCTTTTCTTCATCCTTAGGTTTATCTTTATGTTTTGGAGGCAATGAACCAGTTGAAG
This sequence comes from Latrodectus geometricus, assembly GCA_026290005.1. NCBI lineage: Eukaryota > Metazoa > Arthropoda > Arachnida > Araneae > Theridiidae > Latrodectus > Latrodectus geometricus. The sequence continues at coordinate 178,998 of JAPDSC010112401.1, read as the reverse complement.
AAGGCACTTCAGGTTTTGATGCATCTTCCTTATCCATATCTTTCCCATCATCATTTTCTTTGATTAACTAACAGGAAAAGTTTAACAAGGTTATAAAATTACATGGAAATCACAAAATAAATCCACCAATTTAATAATTTCAACTACATAAGACAAATTAAGCAAAGTAACTATCAATACTGGCAATTGAAATTTATTGTAATGCCATAAATGAATAACCCACAAACCTGAATTAAACTCTTCTTATACCATCACACATCATAAGCATTTTTAAAAAGAAAGTCCCCTCGAATAAATTTGTTAAAATACTAAGCTACTGCTTTCATTACAAAGCTTTTTCCAATGGAATGTTTTTAGCTTTCATGCAAAAGCCCATAATACTGAGAAGTAACAAAAAATAACATCAATGCCAAAAAAATTAAATTGAATTTGTTTTGTGAAATTATGTACCAAAATTAAGCCAAAAATATTATTGAAAACTTAAATTAAAAACAATGAATTGATATTAACTGATGCTGACATTATTCAAAAAAGATTATAATTCAGATTCTGTGAATGAGTACAAATAAGTAAGAAGTTACCATATGTAACACTGTCTATTGATAACAGATCTGGAAGATTTGCAGCATAAGCTAGAAAAAGGAAAATGAGTCTTTCAAGTCAGTATTCTAAGTGCCATTTAATAGATTTAATGAAGATGCAATATTTACAGGGATTTCACTTGGTTTATTGCTCAACACAAAGTTGCAAAAGGGCAAATTAGACTGGAACCAAAAGTTTTAAGTGCATTCCAAATCACTATGAACAACCACACTCCTAACTAGGATAAAATTTTATTTTTCATGGCATATTTCAGTACTTAAAAAAAAAAAATTAATTTTTATTTTACAATAAAACAAAATTTTGCAATTCATTGACTAAAAATTTTTAAACAAATTCATCAAATAATAAATACAGTTGAGTACTTATTTTTCCAAAACTGTTAGTGAACATCACAAAAAGTAAATATCAATAAAGATAAGAATAAGGGCATAAACAGACAATCAATGACCCCTGCACAAAAGAATGTATGCCAAACATTTTTTAAATTTAATTTCTGTAATTGCTCACACAAGGATAAAACTTACATTTACAGCATAATTTTTTGTCTTATCAAATTTAAGGTACAGTAAACACGAAGGAAATAAAGTTTACAAACATAAATTTGTTTGCTATATTTGTAATAAATAAAAATACTGGATTCTTTTCAGATAGTGAAATTAATGCATAAAACAATAAGTAATAAAGTCTTAAAAGTTATTTGCTTTCTAGTAATAACTTACAATTTCTTAAAATTAACAAAATTATAGCACTAACTTAAATAAAAATAAAAGCAAATACCACAAAAATACTTGTATTCATAGAAGAAACCCAAAACATACATTTTAGGAATCAAAGATTTTCCTTATTTAATCCCCTAAATTATTATCAATGACTGATCTGTGTTTAAAAATTTTAGTTCACAATAATATCCTTTCTCTATTCTTTGTTTCTTCAATAATGGATATAACATGTTTCATAATTAATTACTAATCAAAAATTTAAATATTCATAATTTTTAGAATTAATCATTAATTTATTGCTCACTTTTAAAACATTATTAATTATTTTCCATATTTTTAATATGAATTGAAGATTAGAATTGCATAAATAGCAAAATATACATTGTTTTTATTTTAGAAGAAACCATATACATTCTAATTAAAGAATAGATAATACTCAAATCTTTGGATTATCCCTATATAATGGAAATGTTATCTTTAAATGAAACTCACATGTTACAATCATGCATTAATTCTTATAATGTAAAATTAATAATAAATAACTGTTTTTTGTGTAATTGTGAAAATGATTGAAGAGATTCCTCAGGGTTTTTAGGTTGACTTGGTAAATATGTAAAAATAAGTTCAAAAAAGCGGTACCCTCAAATTGTTATGTTTTAGATTTTTACGCAATTTAATTAAATTAGTTGCTAGTTTTATAAATCGCATATGTATTTAGATTTATTGAATCACATATTTTTGTATATTTATTATTTTCTGTACAATGGAAATTTCCCTTTTTGAATGAGACACAGAAGTTTTTCAAATTTGTATTACAGTAGGATAAAATAATGTTACTAAAAATGCATTTTATCACATTATATTTTTCTTAACACAAGCAAATTTTTATTTTATATGAACACATTTCTATGTAGTAATCTGTGTGGTAAGTCTTTATATGAAAACAAAAATCCTTAGTATTTTTCAATTTTTTATAATGTTATTTTCAAAAAAAATAATTAAAGCTTTTTAATTTATTTATCTAAATGTTTTGAGTTTAAGCAATTAAACAGAGCATAAGAAGACTTGCATAACAAGCTGAATAAATGCGTGCAATGTTCTCAGTTTATACTATATATGAAAAATTATTTTCTTTTTATATTTAAATATTTGGAAAAGTTTTTTAGACCAAAAAAATTAAATATTTACAAAAAAAAATGATTAATTTTCATTTCTGTATTATTGTACATGAAAATAAAATTCTTTAATGCAAAATACATGTAGATAAACTTGCATTAACATTGTTCTGTATAAATAAAAAAAATGAAAATTCAACACATTATATTTGCTGATCGTGTACTTTCTTAATTATGATATTTCTTACGTATTTACATTCTAAAACAATATTATAAAATCATTTATTACTTTTACAATTTTTTTCTTTTATATTAAAAAAATATTATTTAGATATTTTTAACAAGATATTTATTAAATTAAAGTTGTATTTTAATCGTAAAGAATTCCAAGTGATGGACGAAAAATAAATTGTCTAAAACACATTATTAGTTAAGTATTCAATATACTTATTCTCATTAAATCAAAATAATATTCTAATATTATGAAGCAACCTGGTGAAATAGAAAATGAATTTGACACTCAAAAGAATTTAAATGAAATTTTTTCAATATATATGACAACCTTTTTTTAAGAAAATTTTCCAAAGCACTTTAAATTATTTGAGAGAGGAAGAGAGAGAGATTATATTGACATCCTTATTATATATTTCCTTTCATCTGGAAATACATTTTTCTCAGTTCTTGGAGTTAAGCACTTTGTAGACCTTATAGTGACTTGAAATATATATACTGCTATTTAGTAATTTATACTAATAGAAGAGTTGGTGAGTTGCCTATATGTTCAGAGGATATGTAACATGAGAGCGAACAATTGATATCATTGAACGATAAAAAATTTAGCAGTGTTCTTCAAGCAAAATTATTAAGTCACATTAATTCCATTTTAAAAGTTACAGAAGTAGAAACTTATAATTATTTAATGCAAGTAAATAAATATTTTTCAAACCCTTTCAATATTATAATACTTTCAGCACATATAGCCAAGCTGATTCAGACTATTTATACGTTTCTATAATTCAACAGTCTAAATGAATTAGAAATATATTAAAATTATTTATTTATTTAATTTTTTTAGCAGAACTAAAAATATATATCACTAATGCTCTTTTTTCAATAGATAAATTTTGTTTTTTTTTATTTAAAAGCGTTAAAGCTCAAATTTATTTGCTAAATTAATTTTTTCTACTCGTAACTGAACAACCTTAGATAAAATACCACTTGTAACAATATATGATTCGTTTGTTAATCTGCATTGAAATATATATCACTGAATGTACTAATATGAAGCATAAAGTGTTGCATTTAATTTATTCCAATATAAATGGAATATTTGTTTTCACAAGTGCATTACTCGAGTTATTTTTTAAATATTAATCTAGCGTTTATAAGCTGAACTTTATGTATAATTATAAATAAAAACAAAAGAATCATTACAACTTAATTTGGCAAAATCATTGTTCGAAAAAAACTTATAAATTTATAACGAGTTTCTATTGACTTATGTTTATAACGAGTTTCTATTGACTTATGTTTAATTTTACATAATATAATATATAATAAAATACAAAGGGAATAATATTACTCCATTATAAAAATATTTTTATGAAAAGTTCTTGCATTCGTAATATTTTATTGTATTACAGATGCAAAACCTTTATATAATTATCATATATCTCTACTATATAAAGTTTCCTAATTAAAGAGACTTTATGTATAATTGAGAATTGTTAAGATTATTTGCAAATTTTTCTTTTTTTAAATGATTAGAGACTTGTTTTATTGTCATTCATAAAAAAATATTCCAGTTGTATTTTTTTTATAAAAATTTGTCTTTTCTTTAAATAGGAAATCATAATAAATATAAGTTTTAAATCTTTTTTTATGTTTTTGTTTTAGGATTGGATACATTAGATTTTAGATTTGAATTTTTTCATTTTAAAATCTAAATTAAAAAATTTATTTACTTATAATTTTTATTGATCTAAATTTTCGAAAATACTTTTGAATGTAATGTGCTCTGCTAGTTCTTAGTTATTACAAAAGTAGAATATAATCATCAATTTGTGGCAATGAATCAGGGCGAGAAAGCAATTTCTCATCTGCTTAGAATAATCAAGAAGCTTTATTTACATTTAAGTAAACATTCTCCCCTTTCATTCTTTCCCTGACTAACAGGAAACATGCTTAAATCGTAAAGGAAGTCACACACAAATAGTTTAGTTCCTGGAAACAAACTCCTCTCACGTATATAAGAATCCGTTTGAAATAGTATTGTCGAATACTTATAAAAATTTTAGAAAAAATAATTTTAGCCTTCAATATTCAACTGTCTTGATCATTAAGTTCACAAAGGTTTATAATGAAATTTATTCACAGAAAGGATTAAATGAACACATATAATTAAAAATAAAAGAATATTATTTAATTTGGCAAAAGCACCAGATTTATATGAAAAAATTGATAATATTCTATTGTTTTCTATTTACTTTTCAATTCACGTAAAACAGTGCATAACAATATACCATGAATTCTTTCTTCTTTTCTTTCATAAGTATTTTTATACAAAATGGTGCTGCATTCGCAACATAATATTACGCGCTTGCGCGAATGAGAAACATTTATATATTTATATTGCATTTACATATTATATTTTTTATATATAGTCTCTTAATTAAAAAGATTTTTTCGATAATGAGGTATCTTAATTTAAAATTTGAATTTTGATTGGGAGATATAAATTTTCTTAGTATATTTATTCTTTCTTTCATTGATTATAGACTTATTTTACTGTCATTCCTAAAACTTATCCCAATTATATTTTAAATGAATTTTATTAATATTTTTCATTAATATCAATTTAATTACCCAATATCTCGTATGTGGAATATACCATTTTATGTTTAAAAAATAAATCTTAAAAATTAATTTTTAATTAAAATAAGAAGTGTAAAGTAGTTGTTTCACGATTTTACAACAAGAAATTCTCTGGTTAAGATTATTATGTTTAAAAATTTCTTTTATACTCAATATGCATCGCGTTAAAAGATAATTATTTGTAAAACTAACTTATTAATAATATGCTTATTTTAAAAATAAATTTGGTAATAAAATAATTATTTTCTGTAGGTTAAAAATTTAATTGCTTAGATTATAGCATAAATGTGATTTCGATTCACTAATACACTATTTCGATAGGATCATTCCATTTCACACACCTTCTAAAATAAAAGAGCTAAAACTATTTTCTGCCTTAAAAAACTTACCTCATCTTTAAATACAAATAAAATTTTATTATTTTGCTTCTCAACAATTTACTGTTTAAAAATTTTATTATTTATATTCCTCATAACTCTATTTTGTTTTAAATGTGCAATAAATTTCTAGTAAGTAATTTTATTTTCTTAAATATTATCATTACGTCATCTAGAAAAATTATTACATGTATGCAAATAAAAAAAATATATAGAATAAAATAATTTTCAAAGCAGAACAAAGATAATATTAGAAATATTGTAGTTTATTTTTTAATCGAGAACATTTCTAATATCGCAAAATTTTTAAGAAATAGTATCTTTTTAATATTGATATATTAAAATAATGACTCTATATATGGTGTAACAATAAAAAGTGTTGATATATTTTTCAATATTATGCTTCATTAAAAAGAAATAACACATGTGTAATATTATTGGCTACACACTTATGAGACAATCATGTTACACTATTGCCTTAAGATGATACTTCTGTTTTATTATCAACATTTGAAGTGTATGTAAAAAGAAATTAAAGTAATAACAAAATAAAAAGCAATATGCAGAGAATAAACTTATTAGTAATTTTTTTCCTAAAGCACAAAAATAAAAACGCAAATTAAATGAATTTTAGTCATTAAGGTAAATGTTATTCATTATGGACGACACATTGATTTTACTATAACAGCCATGAGCTCATTCACTGAAAATTAAATAATTTCCCTTTACAAAATTTATTTGTTTATTTCAGTCATAACTATTCGATAAAAAATGCCATCAAAAACAATAAAAATTGAATTAAATTAACTAAAATGCAAGAAATAATTATCATAAGCAAGAAAATTATTAAAAATTTAACATAGAAAAGAAGGCAAACTCATTAATAATTTTAAAGTACATATGGATTTAAAATTTTTGTGTAATAAAGTTGCCGAATTCAATTAGCTTAGCAACTAAAATTAAAAATAATATGTATTGTATAAACTTGCATTTTATTTATAAAGCAATAAATTTATAGATTATTAAATTTTAAAGTTGAATCTTGGCGAAAAAATAATGAGTATTTTAGATATTTGGCTTAAAACTCAGGCTGAGTTTTAGTTTTCAAAGTAAAGTCTCCAAGGAGTGTGGTTTGTGTGATTAAGACCGATCAATCAAAAAACCGATTAGGGGGAAAGCAAAAATAAGTGGTTTCTACTACGCGAAAATATACGTCTCGGCCGCTTTCGGTGAAAACTCTGCGACGTATCTCTGCCGTCGCAGGCCGCTTTCGAACAGGAAAGTTTCGACGTATCCCTGCCGTCATGAGCCGCTTTTCGACCAGTTTATTGCGACGTAACAGATACGTCGCGGACGCTGAGTCGGTTAATAATATATGAAGTAAAAATTAAAATAGGTATGAAATTTATAAGAGCAAATCCAAAATACTTGATAAAGATTATTTAAGAATTGCTAAACATTAAGAAAACAAATTATGTGACAAGACTTCTTTTAACCAAAAGTTGATTGATCAATATATAATTCTGAAAATACAAGAAAGATATAACAATAATACATTCCTGTTTTCTTGCAGATTTTCTAAATTGTTTCAAAATGCTAGAAATAAAAAGTCATAAAAAATAATCTGGTAATGAAATGCAATATTTTTCAAAATAGATTTTATTTAAAGGTAAAAAATTTTTGTTCAATAAAATTTAATTTTTTTTATAAAAGCAACTTTAGTAAATTTTTTAGACTGACTTAATAATTTATTTTCTTATTCATATACACAGAATTTGAAAAATTGGGAATAATTTGATTGAATGAGTCAAAAGAAATTTAAAACTGTTCTTTGAAAAATATTTGAATGAAACAATGGTCATTAGATTCGTAGGCTATTTATAACAAATAACTATATATACACAAGAAAAGTATGAAAAATAATAAAAAGAATTTTAACTAGAGTTAATAGTTTGTACCAATCTCATTAGAAAATAGTTAATGCATGCAATTCAGTCAAGTGCTTTAATTTAGCAGATAAAATTTTAGTCTATTTCCCATGCAAAATTTTATGATAATGTAAAACAAGGTAAAAAAATTTTAAAAATATATTCAATGAAAATATATTTACTTTGAATTTGGCACTGAATCTTTTAAGGTCTTCTGTTTTCTCATCACGAGCTATATACAATAGTAAAGATAATGTATAATGATGAAATCAATAATGTACAAACATAGTAAGTCTCTCTCTCAATGGCTTTCAAATACATTATAAAATATTATTATTTAAAATAATTAGTTATAATACCCATTTTAATATAATAAATTAAAATCAAATTAGTCTTCAAAATACTAATGGTATTCATATACAAATAATTGTGAAGTATTACTTTAAATTGAAAAATAATCTTTATAAAATTAAGAAAATATTAAATAATTAAACACTATTCTTCAAATTTTTTATTTTTCAAAAATCCTATCAAAATATTATAATTAAACTATTTTATACTTATGCATATAAAAATATTAAGACAAGAAACAAAATATTCAATAAAATCAAAAATATTCATCAATAATGGGTAAGACTACTATAAATAATGCTATATATAATATAAATATGCATTTCAAAATAAAATTTTGAAATTGCATTTCAATCAAAATATTTCTTGTTACAGAAACTCAAAATTTTTCTTTCTGTATCAGTTATTTTTAAATTATATTAAATATAGTCTAATTATCTGAATAATCCATCTAAATGAATTTGCAATACATAAAAATGTTTAATCTTAAGTGATACTTACCTATTAACATTTTCTTTAATAATTTTCTTTTTTAATTTAAATTATCATAAATTATGCAAACCATATTTAAAAACTTTTTGGAGACAATTTTTTTAAAATGAAATATTCCTGAAAATTTTATATAAGACATGTTAAAATCTAATCTTTTGTATTAAACCAAGTAAATACTGACCATTAAAAATGAAACTTACTGATTAGTATAATTTAAGATTACTCAAGAGTATAAGAGTTATATCAATTTATAGTATGGTTTTCTAATGCGTTTTCATCAAACATTAGAAAAACAAATGAGAAAAATTCAATTTCATATAAGTTTATTTACAAAAATATAAAAATATGTTTATAATAAGTAAGGAATAATAAATGTATTGTATGTTGTAAATGAGTTAAAATTTTAGCTTGAAATTGTATTGGGAATTAACTAAAGGTACAAAAAAATTTTAATAGTCAAATGGCTATAACAATTAACTCATCCCTAAGCTTTCCATGTACATAAAATATAAAATTTTACATGATTAATAATATTAAATATAATATGAAACAATATGCAATAACATTCTTAATAGTTTTAAAATAAATAAAAATGATATTTATAAATTATTTAAATATAAATTTAATATAAACAAAAAAAGCATTCAACATTTATCTTGAAATATAGTGACACCTTTTTGACCTAATGTCTTCTTATCTGATTCTTTTCTTCTGTCAGTATTTTTATTAACTTGCTGGTTCATAGATTCCTTCATTTCTTTATTAGCTGAAGTATGCAGATTTAAGGAGCGTGGTGGTTTTGGAGCAAATTTTAACTCTGTTTTATCAACTTCTAGAAAAAATAAATAAAGCCTTAAAAATCTATATATTTTAATTTTTTCAAATAATACAAAAAGAATTTAAAATTTATTTCGGGAAATTTGATTGAAATACAAAAAATTTTAGATTACATACATCAAATACCACTGATTTCATTTAATTTGAACGTTCAAATGAATTATCATATTTATAGTTTTCTTTATTCAGTTACATCCTTAATATTTTTTATAATCTTGAAAACATGCTAAGTTTTAATAAAAAGAAACTACAAGAGAAAAAGTGCACTTCATTGTTTACCATATAAAATATTTTATTGAATCTGATGTCTAACTTTAAAAAATGAGAAGAAATTTCAATCTACTTCAAAAATTAACTTTTAGTTCTATTGTGGTATTTAAAAAAAAAAAAAAAAAAAAAAAAAAATGAGACTTGACTTGGATAACTAGAATTGGCAATTGTCAATCATTTTAGACTACAAGAAATTTATATTTGTTCAACATTTGTTTTATTCAAGATTTCTATAAAACTGAAATTTTAAAAATTTTACACTTTAATATTTTTGAGCTTAAAATATGGAAAACAAAATAAAATTTAAAATGATGAGAAATGGATTCACAATTAACTAAATAAAAATAAAGAGCTTAAAAATCTGTTAAGGATAAGCAACATTAATATCAGCTTGGTACCTTTCTTTTGACAGGTAAATAAACTGTACTTCAGTCAAATTGTAATGCTTGTGACATGATCAGATAATTTTCAATAACGTGGATGATATGCAATAATAGAGATCTGGTATAATTTTAAAAGGGAAGTCATTTAACATTTTCTTTAAGAATCTGTTGTGAAGTTCGCCGTGTTGTTATTTCAATTTAAATTGTTTTTAGAAGAGAATTTTATTCTTTATCCTTTTTGTCCATTCATTAACAATTTCACATATCATTACCAATTCATAATCTTTTTCATTTTTGATTTTCTCATTTACTTGCTATTTGCAGGTACGAAAGAAAAAAAAAATTAACCATTATTTGTTAACAAAATCTCAGAAATCATTTTCTATACAGGCTGCAATTATCAACTGTTAGTGCTTTTTTCAAGTGAAACAATAAAAGGCAATTTTGATAATGAAAAAATATCCAAAAATTCATAATAGAATGGGAAAAAGAAAATATCAAAAGTTGTCATCTGCAACGAATATAATTTAGCAAATTCTACAATTTACATCATATGATAAAATAGTAAAAAACTATTTGTGCTTTTCAACAGTAAATGAAATGTCAAAAAAACTTGCAGTAAGATTCAGATGTAGCTTTGTCAAATGGTTAAAAAATAGTTCTTTTCTAATAGCAGAAGACTCCAAAAATATGAAGAATTTTTTGTAGTCATTTAAAGTCCACCTTAAAAAACTATTCTAAGAAATTACGTGCCAAATGATGAATGTTTGTAACTCTTGAAATATCTGATAAGAAAATTTTACTTTTCATTAAACAGAACTGAGAAAATATATCAGTAGAAATTTTTTTTACGAATTGATATTTTTGGTATTTTAAAATATGGATGGTATTGAAATGATGAGAAAATTATAAACCATGATGTTAAAAAAATATTAAGAATCTGTCTGCTCAGAAGCCAACAAAAAACTTTGAATGATTCTAATCAGAGATACAATGCTGGATTGCATTTAGTTTTTTAAAAAAAAAAAAAAAAAAAAAAAAAGGTGCTTCAATGAAAGCATTTTTAAAATCGATTTATTGCAAAGCATTATTAAATTAGTGTTTCTACATGTAAATAGTTTTAGCTTATTATTGGATTCAAACCAAACTTATTATCTGAAGCCTAAACTGTAAGTATCACATACGAGTTTCATCGAGAGAAGGGTATAATAACTCATCTGGGTGTTATTTTTCTTCAGGAAAACTTGTCATAAAATTAGTTTCTATAATATATATAAGAAACTATTTTGAGCACATAAATTATTTGCGAAATGCAAATGATTAATCCATCAAAGCGTGCTTTAAAAAAATAGGGTCCAAAAAATGCAATGACACCTCAATGGTTTAAAACCAAGCACTAACAAACTGAAATAGGTGGGGAAATAAAACAACAAATAAGAATGTCAGCAAAATTGAGTGAAGACAATGGATAATGGATTAAAAACTCTCAACTGTTATTTTTACATACAAGGGACAATGAAAAATTTAGAATTGCTTTAAACGCCTTAAAAAAAAACCCAGCATATATTCATGAAGTAATAGAAATCAATAAATATATTACTCTAATGCATTATGTCTAATGTCATTATGATTACAGTTGATTATATACCAAAATCAAACAAGAAAGAAAGAGTAAATATTGTTTTAAACTAATGCTTTCTATTTTTTTTAAGAATTTATATACAAAACAAAACTTACTTAAAGTCTGAAATATATGAAATTTATTTTACAGAATAAATTCTTTAAAATTATCAGTACTGCTTTTGCTTGTGTGTGAAATTGTAACCAGTATATGTATCTTCAAAATTTAACCTGGTAATGTGTATCTTCAAAATTTAAATTTTTAAGATAATAAATATTCTTGACATGAAAAATGCTAATTCATGATTATAAAATATGTAATACATTTTGTTATTATAGCTTTAACATAACTAGTTAAATATTTGTTTACAATGAAGATTAAAGTGATGTATAACAATGGCTTTACCGCATTTGAATTACTTTTTAAAATCATTTATATTAATCATATGTTTTATCAGCATATATTTAACAGAAACTTCTCAGTTCTCTTGTTAAGTGCAGAGCTTGAAGCAGAATAATAGTATGCTGGTCTTCAATTTATGGCTTTGATTCCCAACTCAGATTTCAATGTTTGCAGTCATTTAAATTCACTGAAAGGATATGGGCTACACCTTATATGAAAAAGCGAGGTTATAATTAACAATCTAATTAAATACTTTTGTTTAGGGATGTGAATATAGCTCGTAAAACTGTTCCCTCTATTTTGATTTTTTAATAAAAAAATATGAAAAATAATGTTCTAAATCCCATCATATTAACTTGATTATGTATAACACACAAACAAAATCTCAAACTCTTCATAGATATGATTTGTAATTTTTATAAATCTGATTCTTTGTATGTTCAAAGCTCAATTAGCAGACAACTATATGTTTCAAGAAATTATGTTGAGTAGAAGAAAACAATGGTATGAGATAAACAGAAAATCACACTGTAAATGTGCAATTTTATATTCTCTGATTGAATTTTTAAGTTAGTATTAACACTGAATTATTTTACATAAAAAAATAATTAAAAGTACAATACAAAAAAATTCAAAATATAAAGCAAAAATTAAAATTTTATAGCATAATTATTTTGATGTTTCTTAAAAATTCTGCAAAACAACTGTAACAATTGTATTATGATTTAAAACATATTAAAATATATTTCTATGTACACCACCTCCATTAATTTTATGATTTTCCTCCTGAACAGAAGAAATTGTTGCTGGTGGTGTTGCATGCATGGAATTTTGAGAAGAGCTCATAGAAGTTGAAACTTGATTTAACTGTCCAGTAGTGGTAGGAGTTTGTTGTACGGGAATAGTAGAGGTTTGGCGTGGAGCAGGAGTCTGTCTTGGAGAAATGCAGTTTGCAGCATTTGTTTGTTTGTAATTTCCCTGAGAGTTGTTATTCAGAGAAGGGCTAGATATACGATGAAATACCTGAGAGTGTTGATTATTCCTGTTCATTTGGGCTGCTGCATTGTTTCGCATATTCTTTGTATTTTGTGCAGCCCTACGTGGCCGATGTGCTACATATCTAAAAATAAGACAATTTTAAAATTTATAAAGAATCTTTGTTTAGCAAAAATATACAAATTAAAACTTAAGAAGGAAAAAAAAACTATGAAAGGTCTATCAAGAGGAAAGTTAACAACAAAACAGTTTATTTTTTTTAAAGTTATATAAGGATAACTAGACTGTTTTCTTCAGCTTTTCCTGTAGAAGAAATTTTTTTAAATCAGTCTTATGTACTCAAAATTTTAAATAATAACTTCCTACTATGTTGTTTCATAGAATTTTCTTCATATATTGTAATAGTTTGTTTAAGCATGAAGTAAAGTTAACAAATCACATAAAATATTTTATAATACATCAGAAAAAAAGGATAAATAAATTACACTACATTATTATTTTAGTATATTACAAAGTATATTACTCAATTCTAAAGCATTGTCACATTTTTCCTTGCAGTATTTAACATTCAAAAATTTAAAGAAAAAAGGTGTATATGAAATTAATAGTGCAGTCACTTCATAATTAAGCTTTGTTTCTAATATCTTCATTCTTCCATGCATACTTAAAAAAAAATAATTTATTCTAAACACAAGTTCTTTTATTAAAAAAGCAATTTGCACTGGCATATATTGATTTTCTGGAAAATGAGCTTTTATAATTGGTCTAAAATGCAACTGAACATATGTGTATGTGATCTGATAAGTGATATAATATGTGATATAATAAGTAGTATGAACATATGTGATATAATAAGTAGTAAAAGTTCAAAACTACATATGATTTTTTCCCAAAAGTTTTCTATACATTTTGGAAAAGTTATTCTATTAATATGTAAATTAAAAAACATCAATATTTAATTCTGAATTTAATTGACATACTAAAATTTTTAATTATCCTTAATGAATTTGAGGATTTTAAAAACAATGTATCAAATGAATATTTGAAATCCGTTTTGAGAATACTCATTAAAATATTTGTTTTGAAGATCGTAATTCATTGATATTAGAATAAATTGCATTCATCTCTATATTGAACAACACAATGTGTTGTTTATCCTCTTATTTTATACTCTTCTTAAACTTGGCAGGAAAAGTTGATTACAAATTAATAAAACTTATCCTTAAAATTATAAATTGCTTTGAAACAAAATAATTTGATTTAATATAAAGATGCATGACACTGATTATTGGAGTATCATTTAGAAAATAAGGATTTTTTTATAACAGAAATAAATATGCATTTTTAAGAAAAGATAATTTTTTTATTCATGATAAAAACACAATTTATATTTTATAAAAATGGATATAATTCAGCAAAAAATCATAAAAGTTAAACTCATATTTTTGGAATTGGATTAAAAAATTTAGCATTTCACAAACTGTGAAGAAATGAAATTAATTTGCTTTTCCGGTAATGAGAAAATATGGAAGAAAAAATTATAAAAACACATTAAACAACACAAAAAAGTAATAAAAAGTTTTATATTATAATCTATTAGGAAATTTTAATTTGAAATTAATGCAAATTATTCAAAGATAGCAACAAAAGAATCTAAGAAAGACTTATTAAAGAACAATATAGGTGTTTCAACAATGATTTGATTGATAGTACAAAAAGCATTTTAAATATTTGTTGAACCAAATAAACAGAAATTATTAATGATTTTAAAGATATGCTTCTTAAACTTTTTATGCAAAAAAGTTCTCCCCTCCCCCTTTTCCTTAGCAAAAAAAAAAAAAAAAAAAAAACTGCACTTAATTGTTTCAAGATTACATTCCTACTGTTGAAAGCTACTATTAATTTGGAAACCACAAGACTTCAATGTTTAAAATTAATTTAAGTTCATAAGAAAAGATACTAAATTTTTATGAAGAGAAGATGTACAATATTAAAAGAAAACACTAAATATATTAATAATTAGAAGAAGAGGACATGTTTCACAATAATTTGTTAGCTATTGTCTAAAAAAAAGAATGTAAATATATACTTTATTAAAGCAATTTTCATGTTTATAAACTATATTGAGGTTATTTTTCTTCGATAATAGACTATAATTAAATGTAATTATGAAGAAAATTTTTATAGTTGGTTTTAGCTAATTAATTGATAAATGAAATTTCATCGCAAATCCACAAAACATATCACTAACAGCTTTAAAGTATGCTAATATTCAATGGTTAGGATAAACACAGGCTTAACTACACAAAGGAGATTGATTAGAAATAGATCTTAAATCAAGATCAAGCAAGCTACTGCATGATTGAGATTTGATTTCAAGTAAAAAAAAAAAAAGTAATTGTAAAACTGCATTTGTGTAATTAAAAGTACAAAATGCGATGTATATTCTAACATATATCTTAGATGAATTTCAATATTACTTATTATTTTCAGTAAAAGTAAATACAAAAGATTAAAAAGAGAATCAAAATTTTGTTACACTTATACAGACATATTATCACTATTAAGCTAATACTAATTTAAAGCAATTATACGCCTTTTTCTACTTTCTTTTTCTATTGGGTAACTGTGACCTTTATACGATTCCTTAAGAACTGTATAAAAAAATTTCGGTAACAAACAAACAATACAGAATTAATTTTTGCAGAAATTGATAAGAAACTATATATTCTTCAAGGACCCAATACCGAATATTTATTAACTTGGAGTAAATATCATACTATATTTAAAAATCACATATTTTTAAATAATTAGTAAATAAAAATGAAATACACCTAAAAATGAAAAAAATATGAAAACAGAGGGGAAAATGTATATATTATAAGTAGATATAGTTGAAAATTGGCATTTTATTCTGATATCTAGTGTATTTATTAAAATAAAAATTAATATGAAAAAGAAATTCCAAACGATATAAGGATTATTTATAAGACTTTAGACAATCTTGGATTTTTAAGTATAAAGTCTACTGATTTAAGAATTTGAAAATATGTATTACTTAAATATAGTTGCTATTTAACAGTTTTTTGAAAGAAAGAAAATTCATCAAATACTGATCTACGACAAACTTGTTAACTTTTAATAGCAAAATAAAAATTTAAATACAATAAAGTAAACCATAAAAACAATAGAAACCTAAAATTATTCATATTTTCTGGTCTAACAACAGCACTAAACCTATCTTCTTCATCACCATTCTCCAATGCTGCTCTAGATTTGTGATGGGAACCACTTTCTATTTCACTGGCAACTTTGTCTGCTTTCTCTTCTTTTTGACGGTACTCTTCTGTATTTTGTTTATTTAAAGGTATCCTAGAATAAAAGATATTTTATTAGAAATCAATTTTTTGAAAGTTTTTTCCTCATATGATTGTAAAAATAATTGAAAACATAATTTATTTATTAGTTTTTTTTTTTTTTTTTTTTTTTTTTTTAATATTTTAATACTTTATGCTTTTAAATATATTAGATAATATATATTACAAATATATACATGTTTGGGAAACAATTTATTAAGGTAATAGAAATGTGTCACTAATTTTATTTAGAAACTGTATTTGCATTAAAAAATTACCAACTTTTTCAACATTTGCATTTTAAATTGTACCAGATATAATTTTAATAATTCATAAATAAGAATATGCTTAAATTTTTTTCCATTCTGCCAAAAGATTGTTATAGAGAGGCAGGAGTTAAGCCAACAAACTATTGAACTGAAGGACATTCAACTAGCAGCTCAGCAATTCCGAAATTAAGTTAAAATTTTTAAGACAGCCTTTTTCAATCTAATGATTTATTTTAAAGTCTTATTTTATAGTGTAAAAAAAGAAAATTTGAATAATTTGTTAAAAAGTAATTCTGAATAAATTAAAAAGTAATTTATATAAGGAATAAATATAGATTAATTTTCAAACTCAGAAACTTGTGAAATTTCAAATTGAGAATAACTTATAACTAAAAAATTCAACTATTCTTGGCCATTTATTTTTTTTAACTTATGATTAATCATTTTGGCATCAAGATTATCAGTTGAAGTTTTTATCATTGTTTAATAGCAAGATAATATTTAAAACAAAAAATATACACATTTTTACTTATTTTTCATTTTAACATTACAAACAATCTGATTTTTCATTCTTCAATTATATTTTAGTATATTTCATATGTGCATTTAATGAAATAAGTACTTTGCAATTATATATTATAATGCAATTCATATTCAGATTATTTCGGTATTTAAATAATTGAGCAATCTTCACATATACTTTTTCAAGTTTTTGTTATTAAATAATTTTTAAAATTCTAAAAATATGAATTTTCATCATTTAATTCTTTTTTAATTTTGATCACATTTCATTTCCTGCATAAAAGGTGAAAATTTTCATAACTAAATTACTTGTAATCTAAGTCACTCAACAGTCATATTTTGTACACGAAAGACTGGAATTTAACATTTAAAGTGGATTCCAAACCATTCAAATAT
Organism: Latrodectus geometricus; assembly: GCA_026290005.1. Taxonomy (NCBI): domain Eukaryota; kingdom Metazoa; phylum Arthropoda; class Arachnida; order Araneae; family Theridiidae; genus Latrodectus; species Latrodectus geometricus. Next base: position 161,487 of record JAPDSC010112401.1, on the reverse strand, counting down.
CAAAACTTGGAGTGGATATAAAAATGTTGAATCAAAAGCTACAAGCTAATAATTCAAATTCTAGCTCAGTATATAAGATTTTTGATAGAATATCCACTCTTTATTAATAATTACAGAACTATTTTTATCATATAAAGTAAGCTGTACATTGATACCACTATGAATACGAGAATGTATGAGACAAGAATTGTCTTTCTCATGAGCAGTTAAAATTTGATACTAAAAACCTCTATCCCATACTTCCTTGAAAATTTTTACATATATCTATTACGTACATTTTAACTAAGATATTTGTTACTTTCTTTAAATTTATCACTAAATAGGACCATTTTGATTTTCAAATAAAAACAGAATCAACATTTAGCATATTAATAAAGTAAATGAATCCAAAAATTTTATGAAGATTAGTGAATCTATAGATACATTTATGTTACATTATGCTTAGTTAAAAGAAAAAAATGAAAACTTTAGAACCATGATTTTCTTTAAATTAATGTTCTTAATTTTTTATTTCTTTCAACATTAAAATCTTAGAAAAGTCAATAATTTCAAGAATTACTTTAATTATATTATATAATAACAAAGTTCAAGTTTTAGAATTTGTGACCAATATTTAGAATAAATGAATTTTTAATAATAAAATAATGATTTATATCTTATTTCAATAAAAACATTTACAAATGCTATGTGTAACGAAATATTAATAAATAGATGTTATAAATGTTTCATATATAATTGTTTTATTTATATATAAGTTATTAAAACTAAAATTACTAAATACATTATTTAATTCAGTTAGTTAATATTTTCAGTTACCAGTATTAAAAATATATTTTTTTGAAATAGTCAATATAATTTTTTCTAAGATATAATAAAAATTTAGGGGTTGGATTTTCATAAGTTAAAGAGGTATGTCATAAAAAGTTTCATTTGCACTTTTTTTTTATAAATAATTTTTAATTAGCTATCTTCCAATACTACTTATTTTTTGTATTATGAAATAGAATAAACACATTTAAAGAAAATTGTCAAACAATGAATTTATCATTTTTACTTACAAGCACACTTTATTAAAAAATAATGATAGCTTAAGCAAAAAATATTGTTATTAAAACTAGTGCTTTAAGAATATTCACTGACTGTTAACTTATTACCTATAAATACTACAATCTGTAGAGAAACAACAATAAACTCATAAAAATATTCATTGAAATGAAGATAAATTTCCTAATGCATTTAAAGCTAGAAAAGTAATAAATAACTGTTAAAAAATCTTCCACATATATGTCAGAATGTTACTGTTGAAACTTGGAAATAATTAATGTGCACATTACTTAGCTAATTTGTAGACCAATTGACTTGCTTTATATTAATTCAAGAGTTTTTTTACATTTTACTAGGTAATCATATTAATGGTTTCTGTTTCATAAAAGTTCAAAGATTGATTATCTGATTTCATTAAACTTATTCTTTACAAGTTAAAAAATAAATAATATTATGTTAGTTTAATCTAAAAGAAATATTACTATTACTCCAGCAAGTCCTTTAAAAATAGTTAATATGAAGGCTACAAAAGTAATTTAAGGAATGAAATGATTCTCAGCATTTTAACAGAGCACCTTAGTATATCTGCAATCAATAAGAAATTCTGTATAGTAAATATGATCAACAAAAAAATATATTTGATACATACATACAATACATATAAATATAGAGGCAGAATGTACCCACTTCACAGCTTTCTTTAAATAATTTTACATCTGGTTCAACATATTTATAGTTATCTTACAAACTAAAATGCTTACACAAATCAGATTTTATTAGGGAAAGCATATTAAATACCTTCCAAGGATATCATTTGGTGATAAACTGTCAAAACAAACATTATATTAATGCAATAAAAACATAAATACACACACTAGAATTTTTTTTCTACTAAAGATTTAGTTTAAATGTGAAATTTTACAGCTCAATACATAAAAGCACACAACTTTCAATATAATTTTAATAAAAAAGTAATTTTGACTATTACTTTGCAAACAATAAACAGGTGAAATTAAAATGCTGATATCCTACAATTCCTAACAAAAGTAATTTTGAAACTACAAAGTGAAAGTTAATTTTTCACTTTGTAGTTAAGTGATTTTTGTGGTATTCGGACTCACTGCAAAATAAAATAACAAAATAAAACTTTTTTTGCATTTATTTTACACAGTTATCTAACAAGGAAACATTGCTAATAGAAAGTGATAGTTTAGTAGAAAGCAGTTTATTTGGACCTGCGTAATCAAATCTTGCATTCCATGAAAACAAAAAATGAGAAACATTTGAAGAATATTTCATTAAAAAGTAAAGAATTGGCAACAAAATACATAAATACCCCATTTCAACTGAGTTTGACATTGGATTTATTTTAAATAATTTTGACAATGAATGATCAATATATTTTATATTTCTGGAAAGATACCCCACTTGATTAAGATTGAAATTGTGGTTTTGGAAGTTTCAGTATACAAATTAGCATTTAAAGAGCATTTTCAGGTTTGAAATTTATTCTACAAAACAGAAGCAATCTCAATAAAACCACATTAGAAGACATATAAATAACTGAAGGCAATTTTCATATGTTAAGTAAATAAACCTATTTTGTACATAATTACTGCAAAAACAAGTGCACAATGTGAGTGCAATGAGTGTACACATAAAACATATAATCATGAACCCTGCTGTCAAATACAATTTCAATAAAGGATAATAATGTCAACGATCACTGTTCTCTGCTTACTGCTCTTAACGTACATGCTGGTTAATTCTATCAATTCACAAATCATACTACTTTAAATAAAAAATAAAATCGATCTATAATTTTGATAGAATTCCATTTATTTATGATAGAATATTTTTAGTACTAATAAAATTAATTAAAAATATATATTAAAATTTAAATTATTTAAAAAATATTATAAACATATAATAATTCATTAAATTATAAAATAAAATCTCATTTGGAACAGCACCAAAAACCATTATTTTTAGAGAAACAAAGCCAGAACTACACCAATTTATTTTAATTGAACTGGAAAGAAAAAAATTATGATTCAAAGCCCCACTTTAAAATTTATGACATCAAAACAAAAAAAAGCTTTCAGAAAATTACAAAATTTGTTGATTTTTTTACATAAGCTCAAATCCAGTTCAATACATTTCGTTTAGATACATAATCTAGAGCTAAAGTTTTATAACATTTTCCCATGTTAATACAATTTTGCTTTGATTTACAATTTTCTACAATACTAAAAATACATATAACAGAATGAATAAAAATGAAAGGAAAAAAAAAATCTTCAACATAAAAAAAGTAGGCTATAGAAAGTGTTGAATCATGCATACTTTTCAGATAATAAAATCTTTCTTCACAAAAAGATAAATTCAACACAATTTTAAACCCTTACCATTTTTAAAAAGGAAGAAAATTTTGTTTAAATAACATATGTTCACGATTATAGTATAGTTAACTGTTTATAATATGTGTAACTTATTTCATATATTTACTAATATCAATAAATACTGTTGCCACAAGTTTAACCAATGAAAGATATATAATAATCATTTAAAGCAAGCTTGGATATTCTTTAACAATTTTTATATTCAAAACAAATATTAATTCAATATTATTTGTAAAGAATTTCATTTCCATAAATTTTAAACATGAATAGTTTGAAATATTTCAGATGATAGCAAAGAAAGTTGACAGACAAATAAAACAAGTGATATTTATTCAATAATAAAAGATGTATACAAATTAAATTTGAAAACAGCATTAAATATTGAACTTAACTATAAATTTGAATACACTTACGTATATCCATGCAAATTACTATCGAACGAGGATTTCACTCCAAACTTTTCTTCGTTTATTTGAAACATGTTATTAACATCCCAACCATTCTAAAAGAAAAGTATGCTATTGAGTATAATTTTAAAGATATAAAAGCATTTTTCAAATGTCAAAAAAAATGACAAAAGTCACACCAAGTAAATACATATTAATTAAAAACAGAAATAAGAAACCAAGAGCAAATGTATATACTATACTAAATTTTTACTTTCAAAATATTTTATATAAAAACACTTTAACAAGTCTCATATTCACGTATATACATATAGACTTAGAATTAGTAATATATCTTGCACTAAAACTTCAACTTCTCTAAGCTTTACAACTCTTCTATTATTCATAACTTTTCTAAGCTTTAAACTATTTCTTTTTAACAGTAAACAAATTCAATAAATAAACTTTTACCTTTATGCAAAGTAAACATTCTGCCCATCTACAATTTCTCTAACTTCAAAGTTTCAGGGAAATTTTATCTAATAAATTTGTTTCTTTTACAAAATATAGATAAAAATTAATGATTTTATCTAATAAAGTAAACTAACCGCTTCTTCATCACCAGCATCAAGATCCATTAAGCTTTCAGGCGAAGTTACATCCCCATCCCAAGGCTCAAGTTCCTTTTCTAAAACTTGACCATTAAATTTACTGATGGCTGTATCAGTAAAATTATCTGGAAGAAAATTAAATAGATATGAACTCTTAATATCAATTTCCAAAAAGATAAAAATAAAATATTAAATTTCAAACTAACAATTTTACTACAGTGAAAAAATTCTAATATTTTATAAAGCATTCATGCTGACTTTATAGGATAATAAATGAGGATTTTTGGTAGATTTTTAAAATCTGTTTATTTTGAATATCATTAAAAATAAAACTTACTGCACCAGAAACAAGTAGCAGTCATTGTTGCACATTTATAGCTTTGCATTTGTTCATTATTTCATAAAACAATGTTTAACCGATAATTAGTAAGAATAATATAATTAAATCAAGATAGATAATAATAATAGGTTAGAATAATATAATTAAAGAAAGATAAATAATAATTAAATCAAGAGCATATTGGCAAGTATTAAACAAAATTCCAGAGACCAAGATTTTATAATATTTTAAAAATAATTTTAAGTATATGAGGAATAAAAGCAACAGCAAGGTAAGTATTTTATCAGACCAAAAATAGATAAAGAAAAATTATTAAAGTAAATGCTGAAATAACCTAAACTTGTTGTATTTAAAAAAAAAAAAATCTAAAAATAGTCAAATTCACACTTTAAAAAAGTAATATTAAAATTTGGACAGTAATGTTTCTTTGTTTATAATTCTTACTGTAAAAATAAGAATTCTGACACACATAATGAAAAATTAAGAATAAAAAATGCTTCAAAAATAAATTCTAATAATAAATTTTTCAAGGTGACTGCTTCATGAATTGAATAATATTGTTACTGTTCTCCAAGTTTCATAAAAATAGTAGCTAAAATTATGGATAATTTTTTCCTCCATATGTATAGTAATAATAATAATGGTGCAAAATAATTAATATTTTTGAAATATTATTTTATAATAAATTCTTTTGAATATTCATAAAACAAAATAATTTTAAATTCTTCAAATAAGAATTTAAAATTTTGTTTAAAGTTACAATAAATTGATTATTCAGTTATTTATTATATTTGAATACTATTACAAATATTTCATGCAGCTATAATCTATTATCTTAAAAATTAAAGTAGAGAATACCCTTTTCTTATTTGTAATAAAAAATTTCATTTGGAATAAAATAAATATGAATGCATTGCTAATAATTTTATACACAAATTTTCATGCAATTCTCAATCAAAAATAATAATTTTTATTTTTCATTTTTCAAATTGCTATTTAAATTTAGGAAAAGATTTGAAACTTAAAAAAAAAAAAAAAATTCAGTGTATCTTTACTATGGTACTACAACTTAAATTTTTAAAATAAAAATATAATATTCTTTTATATATTTCAAACAGGAATCTGTGTGACTACTGCAACTTTAACAAGTATACTGCAATTGAATATTTAAGATTTTAGAGTAGTGAGTGTTTAAGATTTTATTGCTTTAATTCCCATTATATATTAATATTAAATTAAAAATTAACATTAAAAACTACAATTTGTGTAAGAAATAGTATAAAATTTTTAATTTATCTAGAAGATAAAATTCAGAATGAAAAGGAAACATTTTAAAGATTTTATTCATTATTTTTCAGGAATTGTCTAGACAATGAAATTTTGTCTATTATATCTGCATAAAATTTTAAATAATGAAAAATAATTTTGAAATAAACAAAAATAAGGAATTTTTCTGATAAATAAAATTTACAAATTAGAGTGAGTTTTTAGACACAAAATTCAAAACAGGGACAAAATTCAAAAACTACACTAAAAATCCAGCAAATCAGAAATAAATATACAATAAAGTGTCAATTGTAAAAAATGGTAAAATACAAGTTTGCATCAGTAAAAAGATTTTGTATTTTATATAAGACTAAAAATCTGACACGAAAGATATAATAAGAGAAAACATTTAAGACCGTGCAAAACTTAAACCTTAAAAAAGCAAAAAGATTTGGATGAAGTTTCAATAATCATCATCAAATATCACATCAACACAAATAATATGATATATTGCTATCTCTCATTGCCATTCAATTAATTGTAAATCTAGATCTTGACAGGAAATCTGTAACTCTCTCTCATCAACATAAAGTTTACCCTTAACATAAGGAAGTAAGACAATATTGCAGGAATATAAATGATAAAAAGCATCACACTAAGGTTGGTTGATTAGGTTTTCTGGCACAAGGTCCAAACAGAATATCCCCCCTATGGATGTATGGTATTTTAAAGCAAACTTAAACCATCTTGAATTTGTTTTGTTTCTTTTTGTTTTAGCTTCCTGATATGAATCTTTTTTTTTTTTTACATATTCCTTGAATTTCTTTCCATGTTGCCATTGTAGACAGTTTTTAAAAATGCAAAATAGATTCCTTTGTAGTTTATGCACAGTAGCTCAGATTGGCAGTTAATTTCTTAATGTTCCAGACTTGAACATTAAATAAATGTAGCTTTTGAGCTGCAGTGTATTTTAGAATGTCTAAAGTTACAGTAGAAACACTGTATGAGATTTGGAATGTAAAGTTTTAGAGGGTAATTAAGATAACTTGTTTTTTCCTAGAGTACGGAAATTTGAGTCAGTTGAGATTAATATCAACTGATTAGTAGGAATAATTTTTTCACCATAACGTACAGTGATTCATTCGTTGGACAACAAAGACTCTTATCCAAGTCTACTAGAATTTCAAAAAGAGCTATCTCTAAAATATCTCTACAAATTTGATTCAGTGATTTATGTCATAAAGCTACAACAGATTTCTCCAAGTGTTTGCAAAGACAAGAAAGACAATCAGAAGATCTCTGGAACTTAATTTTTTACTTTAATAGATTCTCCAGCTAGCTTTAATGTTTCAGTATTCAGAATGGGAGGATTTGTTTTATTTTACCTTTGCTGTTTAGGATCAATATAAACTGTAAGAAAGGGTTAGTCTTGCAGGCAAATTTTAACAAGCTAAGACCTTTATCATGGCTAGAAGTTTTTGGATACATAAAAAAGGATATTCATCTCAATAAAACCCCACCAAACAAGGAACAGTTATCCTCTGGAAGCAACCAACCTTGGTACTTACCCTAGTGGTACCAAAGTACATAGCAATACATGTTGGAAAGATGATCTAGTGATCCATCTTCACAACTTAAAATACAGGACTAGCTAGCTCTAGAGCCCCCATGTAGGAGAAAGGCTATTCCTAAAAAAAAAAAAAAAAAAAAAAAAAAAAAAAAAAAAAAAAAAAAAACCCCAACTGATGAAAACAAGCGTACTCCAGTCACCCATCTACAAAGAAGCCTGGAATCAAAAGGGAATGCAAAACCACCAGCAGAAACAAAATACACAAAAACAAAAAGTAAAACCCAATAAATATCTGACTAAAACACAAGCAAACACATAGACTTGCTCTTGGTGGAAACAAAGAAAATTAATGAAAGAAGTAAAACAATCCCTAGAGTACTTTTGTATTGTAACACCTGTGTGTTTACCTAAAGAACATTAACCCCATGCAGGGAATTTACTTAGTGGATTATCAGATTGAAAGATGTACTTTACACCACATTCAATTAACAAATAGCTTGGCTTTGGAGTATAGTCTTGCTTCAATGGAATGCCAGAATATTATGTAAATTATCTTTTTATAATCATGGAAGAAAAATACTTCCTTGATGAGGAAGATATCGTTATCAAAAGATTAACAACTGCATAATTTCCATTCTATCAACATTTTTTGCATATGACAACTAATTCAATCAAACCCTATAAATTAAAAAGAAAATTTAAGGAGAAAATAAATGATGAAGGGCTTTTCGTTATGTTTTCTCTTGTCTGGTAACAAACTTAATAAAGTTCTGATGCATTATATCATAGAAAAATTTTGACTGTAAAACAAAAGCGAATTTTTCCAATTTTTAATGAATTCTTAGGAATTTAATGCTATTCACCATTTCAATGAGGTCTACCAATTATTTCATTTTCTTTCATTTTTAGCAATTCCAAAATATATAATATGAATTTGTTATAATCATAAAGGAATGTAGATTCGAGTTAATAAGAACAATAGTAGCCAATACACTATTAAATCATGTACTAAATAATACCAAAAACTATAGCTAAATGCATATTGTTAAGAATGTTTCCATAAACTACATTAAATTATTTGAAAGACAAATTCATCAAATTAAATTTTTAAATTCACAAGAACTTGTATAAGAAACATT